>OX104112.1:14969885-15278072 GCA_944474755.1 Limnoperna fortunei
TCTTAAATTAATCTTTGCTGCATAAAAGCAGTCACTGCAAGATACCCTAAAACTGGTAAGCCACTCCATATGTTGGCAGCTATGTAGTGCTCATATTGAAATCATTTTCAGGCGGTTTGATTTTGCAGATTGTCTGATTTTTTTAATTTTTTTGTAGTCCAATCTTATGGTAGGAATTTTTGTTTTGACGCCAATAGAAAAGAGTGGGTGATGATGAGACCTATGGAATTGGCAAATGCATAGATGAAGTAACCAAATCAATCAAAACCTTGTACGGCGCAGAAAAAAATATTGAAAAAGTGAAACAAAACAAGTGACATCAAGTACAACACCAAGGTAGGAGGAAGTTGCAAAAGATTGTATAGTGGTCTAATGTGCTTTCAGTAGCTTAACTTATGTCAATAAACTTGGTACATTGGAAGAAAAACAAAGAAAGAATTATTTTATACTGATTTGATTACCCCCTCCCCAACATTTTGTTATTATTATCCGCCCTGATTGACTAAGTAAAGACAGCACTGTACTAATTCATTTGTAATTACTTATAATTTACTGACATTTAATTAATGAACTGACCTAAAGGGACCAAAAATACTGCCAACTGTTTTTAAGCATGTTTCAATAAATTTTAGAACTAGAAACAAATTGTATGATATAAATTGAAAGATTTTCAACACATTACGAAGACTAATTTTAAAACAAATTTTGTCTTATTTATTATTTTTTTGAAGATAAACCATTCGAACATGACTAATCTATCGTTCGTGATTTTCTGAACCCTAAAGTTGTCCCGGTACAAGAAGCTTTGGTATCACCTACAAAAAGAGTGAGCATTACTGGAATTGTGCAAGGTGTAAGTTTTAGGATCAATTTATATAATGTCTCGACTCAATAGGATGACAACAATGAGGATACAAAATAGAGTTTAACACTAGAGAATAAGTTCGTGTTATAGTTGTATGTTATTCAAACAAGATAGACACTTTAAAAAAAAACTTCTTTCATCCTGGTTTTTTAAAAGAAAAGTTTAATGTATTTGGTCCTGAATACAGCAGAAATATTGCTTACCAAATGTCGAGCAAACAATCTATCCAATCCTTAAATTAGTTTTCGCTTGAAGCAATCAAGACATTAGGAATTTCAGCATTGCAAAACCTACATAAAAACCCTAAGAAGAAACTGTTACCTCAATATAATTAAATTTTTCACTTGCCCCTTTCCCAATTCTGTTATAGTCGCTGTTGTATTGGTTGTGTTTGGCAGACCCTAAACCCCATGTTGATGTTTTTGTTAATTTTTTGTTTTTAACTGTAGATTGAAGATGATGAGGAATCGATAGATGCAGACATTAAAGGTGTTTTGACAGGTATATACACATTTTTTGTTATGATAGATTGACATTAGAGAAAAACTATTTTTGGCCTGTCCATCACAAAATAAAACATTCTTATTTGTAAATAATTAATCTTCACCAGGAAATTTGAATCGTGAAAGACTAATTTGCATATCAACCACATTATCAATACTTTGTTTTACTCATGTCTGTCCGTCCGTACGAATTTCCGTCTAGCTTTTCTTAGTATCACAAGTTGTACGTCCTTAGCGACTTTCATACCTGTTGGACACCTACTTCCTGTTTGGGACTTCATTTAGCGGGAGCATTTGTGTCCCATGGACACATTCTTCAATTTTTTTTAAATTTAAACAGACAACCCTTACTGGAACTGTTATAAAATACATCTAAAAATCAATAGAAACGTGAACGTTTTTTTGCCACTAATTGGGAGGAAAAATAAAAAATATCGGACCCAGGCATTTAATAGTGGTCAGGACTAGCTATTATTCACGCTCTCTGTTACAATAATTGAAGTTTTATCATTTGTCACAAGTGTTTATTGACTGATTACTTGGTAAATAACGTCTATAAATTTTGATCTTGTATGTTTAGTATTTATTTATCAATATAATTAACTTTCATGAAGGGTTTATTATGTTCCATATTAGGGATTAACAAAATTTGTCATTTTATTCATGCAAGCTTTTATTGGCCGTTTTTATCCACAGACTTTCATTTAGTATAATAACACAAACAATATCATGGCAGACAGGGGGGACAATCTTTGTAACTACACTTTCATAATCATTAAAGCTGGAAAAATAAACAATTTGTAGCATACTGTTCAGTCAGACCAATTCTATAATTTCATTAATAGTGATATTCAGTCACCTTTTGCTTTTGGAAATGAACTTGATAAACCTGTGATAATGATCATTAGCAATTGTTTACAAATTGAATTGTCCCTGTAGTTGACTTATAGTTGTAACAGTGACTATGCTTACTATAAAGCCAGAGTTTCCCTGTGAAATAAATTCTGGTAAATATCATGTGAAATAAATTGACTTCTTTCACTCCTTGGAAGTGAGGTCACAATCAATGTCCTTAACATCACATTATACAAGTAAACATTCAAAACACAGTACCTCTAAGTTTTCAATGACATTAAGCATTCGTCAATATAATAAACAAGATATTCAATAACCTATCGTGTACATTGAAAATATGATCTCGTGTTCTCAATTCATTGAGATTAAACTGGAGTGTAGAAGAAGTTCCACACACTTGTTTAAATCTGATGCGCTCTATGGCACTTGTGATGTATTTTCAATATTCAGCCCGTGTTATTGATGATCCTCTAAGTAATAAAAGAATGCAGTTGATATTTGGTTGCAAACAAAGACAATTGATAATGATACAAGTTTTATAAAATCTTCAATAATAATATAATAAAACATCTGCAATTATTTTATCTTTTTTAAAGCGATCTAGTATCCTAAATATAGAATTTGAAATCTTGTTAGATTCGTAAGTTTAGAAGTTGATGGGGTTTCCAACAGTGTGACTGTTAAATTGTCATTCTCAATATCTATGTAAATCTAAAGATGTTTTATTACCAATATATAGTGGCAGTTTTTGCATGGTGATCAATAGAAAGCAATACCATTGTAGCAAAGATGTTATCACAACAGCATTTCTGGATATGGTTTACAAGGCATATGTTAAAGTCCATGCTTCAGTAAAAGGATGCAGAATAATATCATTGTAGGTATTAATTGAATAATTGTATTAATCCTCGTACATGCATTAAATAGGTTAATGATATTTGTCTTCTTTTTCTGATTGTAAACATTTTGGACAACTTTGTTTTAAACTAAACGAATTTCCAAATTATTTATCTTTTTAGCTCGTCATTTTATATCTTGTGTGATCTACGTAAGAGGTAAATGGGAGTTCAGTGATGGCATTAACACTCGTCATTTTGCATTATTTTACATTATGCTGACATTGACCTATATTTTACAGTCCATTGACTATGTTGAAGTTTTCGGAATAGGTCAATCTTTCTTTATCTCTTTAATTGTATATTTTAAATAATGACAATTTAATGCTATTTACATGTTGCTTGTGACATAATTTTTTCCAATACTGATGCAGAATGCAGGCAAGATATTTTTCTGTGTCCAAACTTTTGTCATCTTTACAGTCAAAAATTGTGTTATGACATACTTGATTGAACTTGTTTTAGATAAGAAATTAATTGATAATTTTTGTTTTTAGGGAGAGAACATCTGAAGAAAGAGATGCAAAATAATTTAAGAACGAATAATTGTAAGTAAAAAAAATTATGTTTCATTGTGTTGTGTTGATGAGAAATCTTGGGTTTTTTATTTGAAGGTCTGTATTTTATGACCTTTTTACCTTTAAAAAAACCCCTAATATTTACGTTTTTTTCATAGCAGTAAAATTATGTTTGTTTTAATTGGATAAAACAAGGTCAGCTGGTATTAATTAATCTGCAGTAGTTTGACACAAGGCCATTATCACGTCGTGGTAATCCACTGTCTAGTGATTTAGCATTTGTCATGAAAGGATACTAAATGATTGATTCATGCATAAAAAATCATAGATTATTCAAAACAAAAATTTTAAATTTTTTTCAATATATTTGTAAATTAAATAAACATAAACATGCACAACTGAATTTGAAAACCAAACTCAAGCAACACAAAATGGGTTTTTATTCTTCAATGAAATAAATATAATAGTTGCCTACTAAGTATATATATCCGGCATTGTCATGATACTTGACAGCACTAGGGACAGTGGTATTGCCTTCAACATTGATAATGCCCTTGCCTTCGGTACGGGCATTATCAATGTTTCAGGCAAAACCACTCTCCTTTGTGCAATCGAGATATCATAACAATGCCCTCTGTATATAGGCAACTTTTGTATAATTATTTTACCAACTTGGTAAATTCAATGATGTGAATAGCAGGGGAATGCTCGGTGAGCACTAGCTCACAGGTTACTAGTCTGAGGTTTAATAAAGACTAATTAGCAATAAATCTTGAAGTGATTGATTATAATATAAAGTATGAAAATATTAAAAGGGCCAATTTATTTGAATATTTTAATGGGGTTTCCAATTTTATGATGGTGCACAGCCAAATTTACATTTTAACCTCGGACAATTTAAAATGATGTACCCTAGGGTGTTCATTGTTTAATAGCAGAATTTGCCTCCATATTGAAAACTGCTGTTACTTGATAATTTTCTCGCATACCATTTGACAACTGACCTTGATCTAGATGCAAAATGCTGTGAGAAAGCTGTTAATTTTTTGTCTCGCTGGCGACAATGTCGTCGCAGGCGGCAAGTCATGTATATATTGATATATGGGAATCTATGGGCAGCATCAAAACTTTATGCAAGTTTTAGCTCTAGGTCCATCAAATTTGGTCCAGTGGTAGCTAGCTTATGATTAGTACTTAATTTTTTTTTCAATTCCTGATACATGTAACATATTTTGATATACCTTTCATGTTCTGTGTCAAATTAGTTCTTTCTTATATGCTTTAATGTATTTACAGTTAAACTTTAGAACAATAGTCAGAAAAATGTACCTTTACTGCAATTTTATATTTATCTAATTTTCTGAAGACTGCCTTATTATATTTGTAAAAAAAATTAAAAATCAATTCTTAATTTATTTTTTTTCAGTCAAATTGGACATCAAATGCACAATCATCAGGAGAAAGTTCACAACAGAATCTCGCTATACCATGCCAGGATTTTGTCGGAAATACTATGCCGAGGGATATTGCGCAAAGATATAATTTAGGGTTGACAACCAGGAGAATCCTCTGTATTATTAAATAAACAACACATTGTTTAAAGCACACTATGACCGAGTGTTATGTTAGAGGACAACTTTACACTACCCTAATGCACAAAAGCACACAATATATGGCCTATTTATAGATTTTTGAGATTCTGTCTTCCTGAATATTTGAGAAAAAAACACCATTGAAAGTGTTGAACAGTGATTATTTGTTGTTGAGAAATTTAAGGAAGATTATATTAGCTGTAGAAAAGTTTTGTTTATTATTACACTTGTATATGCTATTGTATGTTAACTATGTTGGCTAAAGGTCATCTTTTGCAACCATTTTAAGCTGATGCCTGGTATTATGAATATATTGTTTAATACACTTTTTTTCTCCACAATATCTTGTTCATTATATAAAGTAAGAATTCAGACCTTTTTTATTTCTTCTTTCAATGTATGATTAATTTACAAGGATGTCAGAAACAAATTACTTTTGGTACTCGTTTCAAAATACAATAGAATGTCTAAACTATCTTACATAATCCTCTTAAAATATTGTTATCCATGTATTGATACAACTCTTTTAAATGAGAATGATGTGAATGGTTGTTAACAATTACATCTTTATCAAGTAAAGAACTATTCTGTTGTTATAAATGTGGGTCTGAGTTCTCAACTGCAAATATACATAAATTACATGTAGCCACCTCAAACATGCTTTTTACCAATTATTTGGCTAACAGATTTTTCGTCCTTAAAGAAAACAAAACGTGAAAATTACCAACAGGATGGCTTTGCTCGTTTTTTTACATTTCATAAATTTGTCATATACATATTTAGGAAATCCTGTTAACAAATTAATATAAAAAAACAATTGCTGTTTTGTATGCCAATCACAGCAATTTGAATTCAACTTTAGTGTTGTATTTCACATTTAAATGGCACCACACACACTTTAATTGACAATTTTATTTTTTGCAGTTTTAAGTCAATCAAAAATATAGATTATACTTTTATAGTCATAGAAATTAAGATAATTCATTGATTTAAGAATATTGTTTTATGGTGTCTGATGGCTAGCTGTCCATGGATTTTATTATTGTTTGTCTTTCTCATCATTTTCTGTTTAATAAATAGATTTAGAAAAATTGCATTAACATTGAATTGTTTACTTTATTACAATTTAAAAATCAAATTGAAAGGTAAAATTACAGGTAAATATACAGAATTATCTGCATGTATCAATCAATCACATGTCTTAAGTGCTAATTGTTTGCTTGAATTGTGTTTTATGCCACCTTCAGCAATTATTATTCTATATCTTAGCATGCAGCTTTTATTGATGAAGCAGATAAACCCTCTACCATTGTTAGGAATACTGGCAATCCTTGTCAATAAGCACACCCTGTACCCAGTGTCGGTGACTCTCGAAACGGCAAGTGTTGTCGGGCACGTGATAGTTGATTAACTACCTTGAACTGCTCTGCCTTGGAGGCCTCTCAAGTGTGGATGTCCATGCTAACACTTATTAGTACATGAATTTTTGCGTGGTTTTTATTTGTCTAAAAACAACTTTTGGGTGGAAATAAATTGCAACAGTACTAAAATTATATAAAAATATGGAGAAAAAAATGCACAAGTCTGAAATGGCTGGATTGCAAATCCAAGTGTCTTAATAAATAGGGAACGGTTTACTACTTATTGGAAGAAAGAATTTGGTCTGTGTAAAAAATGTACGAGTTGAATTACACAAAATAGGTACCATCTTCTGCAAATGTCTGAAAAAATCAAGGAACAATGGTATACCTATTGCATGGACTGCACGAGTTCTAATCCGTTTTTAATACCCCTCAATCAAAAACTTGATGAACAATTTCTAAACATAGCACAATACTTTAATAAAACAAAATTCTACTACACAACACTTAATAGATGTTGATGGGCATCTGACCTTTACCTTTAATTAAGATCTTTCCCACTATAGTGGAAGAAAACGCACTAAAATACAAAACACACAGTTAAAACAGAAAAACAAATAAACAGAAAACACTGGTTCCCGTTTTTATATTATCATAGTTGCATATAAAACTATGAACCCAAAAAGGACCCTGCTCTCCACCCAGGGCCAGCATGTTAAAAACAATATAACATGCTGGCCACGGGAGAAGGGCCGACACTTTTTACAATTTTTTAATTAGAACGTTATAGAAACAATAGAATAGAAACCCCGGGGAATTCGGGTATATTAGGATGTAAAATTATACTAGATTTTCACACTCTATGGCCTCTTTTTTAACGTTTAACGCCAGAGGAACAGTGGGAAAGACTCTGAACAAATGGCGGTTTAATTTTAAATTGTATTTTGTTTCTGTTAAAAGAATTTTTACACAACGTGATCAAGTAGATTATCCTACTTCCGTTAAATAAAATTTAGATGCTGTTCATTTTCGTTTTGGCTTTAGAATATAAACGATAATATGATCAATTGAACATGCAACCAAACTAATTTATTGTAACCCAATACAGTGTTGCTCTCATCTAGTTATTAATATAGCCCCTGTAATTGTTTACAAACTTGACCAACTCACGTGTTTGTTTAGATAAAAATTACAATTAAATCCTGTGTGAAAGGCGTACAATAGTTATGTGACAGCCTGCAGTTCTATACAGACTTTAACATGTTTAATTTTATTTTGTAATATATTTAGCCATGATTATAATATTTTTATATTATCTTTTCTATAATAACTGTAGATAGTAACTTATTTTATAACAAATACTATATGACGACTTTATTCCCACGGACCTATTGGCGGAAGTATTTTTATAGTTTTAGCTGGGTTAGTCTGTCCAGCCTCGTTTTACTGGTTTTCACATTCCAAGTCACAGGTGATTGTACCACAAACATTTCTATACTTTTCTATTGGCTATTATATTTAAAATATTTTGGCTGTAAATTCTATTTTTCGTCTGGCTTAACACAAGTAAAACGAATTCCAAGTTGAAAGGCTGTGTCGACACTTGAGTAGTTGACGACAAAGAAATGTATACGATATTCGTCCTGCTGATTTATTAGTTCTCGATTGTATATTGTATAATGACCTAATTTATAATAAATCCTTGAAGAAATCTATGCTATTGAAATTAAGCTAAGGATGTTATTATGCTTGGCTTATGCTTTTACTGTTTGTTGCGTTATGCTATTAATATGGGTATTCTGACCAGAATAATAATACGATAAATATGCGTCCTTTTGTGCCCCTTTTCCGAACACTTTTTTACTAGTTTACATGATGACAACTCCATCATGTTATATATGTCTTGTTAATATTTGACAAAAAATCATGTTTTATTAATTTAAAATAGTAATCAATAGCTAGATTCTTTAATTTCTAATGATGCAAAATAATAAATATAATTGTAAAGATTTTTTTAAGTATCAAATCATGAAAATTAAAGAAATTTTGTTTATTATCAGTATTCAATTCCACATCAAAATGTGGTTTCTATATCATGTAGTGAAAAGCAAAATTCGAAAAACAATCCATTCTCTTTTTATTAGGTATTCAAAAACGTAGTCACAAGTTTGATGAACAAATAGTTTTTTTAACGTTTTTGTTTGTTTGATGGAGTTTAACGCCACTCTCAGCAATTTTTCAGCTATATCATGGCGTTCAGTTTTTTTCGGGGAGGAAGCCGGGAAAAACCGGGACCTACGGTAGGAAAAATGACAATCCTTGTCAATTATGATTGGAGTTGAGTACATCCTGTCCGCAGTGAGAATCGAACCCGCGATCTCAGTGTTGACAGACCACGTGATCAATAGTAGACGAAGTACCTTGAACACTCGGCCTACAAGGCCCCTCAAATGGTTGTTTAAACAACCTTGTCATAAGTTGTCTGGGGTACATCCCTGGGCAGCTAATACCTGCGACATCATATAATTTGTCCGATTGGTAATAGGCCATAAACATTAATGAAAAACATACAAGGCGGCTTCGTTTTTAAACTTACTGGGACTATTTCAATTACAGATTTTTGAGAATGAATTTATACATGATGCATAAAAACAGTTAGAAATGTAACAAAATCAAACAATTTTTGTAGTTCACTAATGGTTGCATATGAAATAATTACAGTTGGATTTTTTAAAACAAAAACTCGAAGAATACCTGAATATAAAAAAAACCATGTGTTACTGTTATAAATGAAACAAAGCTTAATAAAAACATACTTGGTACACAAACACACACCAATCATGGTTAAAAATTACATTTAAAAAAAATAATTAAACATAGTATAGAAATAATTTATTATTCTGACCTTCATTTGGGCAAAAGTTATAAAAAGAAATATTCATTAGAGTGTCTCACTGAAAAGAAAATCTGACCACCCCTAGATGAAAATAAATACTGTGACCACCAAATTTGACACCTTAATAAATAAATAAATACAAACTTTACTAGGCAGAACAATTGTCATTTATGAAAATGTAAATCGCTAGTCATACCTATATAGCAACTCTAAATATATGCAAATGCAATGTGTTCGAGTCAATAAAGTTGGGATTTTTATGAACAAATAAAACATTAGCTGCTTAATATATGTTTTTTATCAGTTGACGTACCAGTTCACTATGAAATAAATAAATTTAAATAAGAAATTATGGAATTGTAAATTTAACATGCTATCTGAAATATTGTCTCACGGCAATGGTGTCAGAAAAAGAATAATAATGTCTGAAAAGCAATTCTTAACACGATATTCAGATTTCTTTTATTGTTATAAAAACATGCATGAAATATAATTCTTGCAAATAATTTAAAATTTTGTGGGGTTCTAAATATAGCAAAATTTCAAAATATAAACATTATTTATTGAAAATCTTCCATATTTAGGGGAACATTTATAAGAGGCTGGAAAATAGAGCTTTTTTTTAAAAAAAGAAGGAGGTTAGACATTTTGGTAGTTTCATTCAGTGGTGATTTTTTCACAGAAATTATTGGTAATATTTGCTGCACGACATTTGTTTTTATTTGTTGAAATAAAATCTAGCATTTCAACTTACAGAAGCAACTGCTTTCGGTGGTATAAAATAAGATGATTTTCACACATAAAATCTTATTTCCAGGTACCCATATGGAAAATGCAATATTAAATATATGGTTTATTCCCGTCTCGCATGCGAGACGAGATAAATAATCAAAAGCTAAACTGCGGAATCCAGTCGTATCGCAAGGATAACAGATAAACAATGACACGTCTTAATTAGCTGCTTAATCAGGAGATAGTTGCCGATTGGAAAACAAATATGCAGAGCTAAGTTAGTGATGAAAACCCGGCATAATTACGGGGCGGTAGCAATCATAATAGGCTAAATCGGGAGACAGCTGCCGATTGGCCAACTGTCTTGTCTTGTTCAGGTAACTACCGCCGTTAGTCGGCGCACTCTATCCTCTGGATAGATATATGTGGTGCACATCATTGCATATGTAAGGTGCATATAGTCACAGTGAGATTGGAATAGTTGACGGAGTCAGGTGAACATTTATGTAGAGTGTATGGGTTATAATACAGTTAGGCATCCACATATAAGTTATTTAAATGTAGAGTTATTAAACTCCGTCTACAATTACTACTTTATCGTAAAATCACTAAAAGCACTAAAAGGCAAGAAGCAGCACTACGTAAAATATCAGGCACTAGTCATAAATGCACTAAACTTTTCATATATTGTTAATCTTAAATGTTACTTTCTGATATAAAAAAGGGCATATATAGCCGTTTCTAAAACTATAAAAGCTGCTAAAACACGATACTTGAGTTAAAACGATCAGATGCACTTGATCAAGCGTGGAGTCATAATAAAATTCATAGATATATATACAAGAAGGGTATCATCACTATTGCATTTTTTCTATTAAAAACACTTAAAGCATCGGATTATACACAGTTTATATATTTATAGAATCCTGTCCCTCCGCCTTTAACTGTCTCATTCTTACTATGTAGGTTATATCACATGTTCCTGGCTAGTTCCTCCAACTCCATATAACCCTTTTTCATCTTACTGATATACGGCAACTGTTGATTTGTACAGTCCAGTATGAGTTGAAGTAGGTTGTTTTGGGTGACAAACTCTTGGTAAACATCGATTCTGAGGTTATCAAGGTAGTTTTTAATATTCCGGAGATGCCTTATCCAAACGTTTTTCAGCATTGCACACTTGAAAATAAAATCTCCGCATAGTTGTACAGTACTTGCACCCGTAAACGCAACACTTTGACTGATTGATAACTGATTGGTGACGAATACATCCGTCCAAAATTATGAATCCGTCATTACCTTGGTAACTGTCAGCGATCAGTTCAATCAGTGCGATCCAAATCCGTCATTTAATTATATGCATAAATCGGTCAGTATATTGACGGATACTTATACATTAATAATTTAAAGATAAAACGAATTTTGCGTGATTTGTATATTATATATGCATTTATAATTTAATTTATAATAAAATAAACGCAAGTATTCAAAAGAATAGTTAATACAATGTCTCGTTCTTAAAAATAACATAAGTAAACATATATAAAGAAAAACTATTTTCTTTATATTATATAATAAAGCAAATTTCTTTAAAACAGGACATATTTGCGGATTGCGCCCTGTAAACCTGAAAAAAACCTTCGATTTAAGGCACATCAGTAGCGACGATGTAAATGTTTTATTTTCGTAATCCTTTATTTATTCTCTTTTTTTATTTCGGCGACTCGTGAATTCGGCCTATTCTATTTTCTGCGACCTGTTATATGTATATTTTTTGTCGCATATTAAGCCGACCCGACTCCCCCAATCAGCAACAGATTTATTTTCATTTAGGAAAGGACGTGGCCTCTTTTTGCGTCATTACTAGTTACTTAAATGTATACCTACGTGTTTTTATTTAGTCTACAACATTTTTAAATACAATTATAAAACTGTTGTGTATAAACAATTGTTGAACTGTTGAACAAGCATTATCAATCAAAACAAATTGTTTACTAAACAAAAAGTTGTATTGTAAAATAAACAGCGATTCTGCGTAAGTTTTATTTGACAGGCAATAAAAGAAGTTAAAAGTATAATTACAATTACGCTGGATCGTTTCATTTATTTCATGGCGTCCATTTAACACGGGTTAAAACGGACAAGTCAATACACCCTATCTGCAGTCGTTCGAAAATCCGCAACCTGTTTATAGGCATGTAATAACTAGTAGATGACTAACCAACCAGCCACTGAGGCCCTAATAACGCCGGGGAGACTTGTCTGTGAATACTGCAGTTAAGCGTAAAAATGTCTTAAAGATTGACACGTGTTATAGTACGAAATAGGAATTTTTTTACAAAAAGTCATTAATTCCCTAGGTCTATGAAGATCGGTTTGAACATTGTCATTACAGCCATATCTATAAAACAGAACCTTTTCAAAACGTACCCTTTAAAAGATTGTCATTCAATTTGAATAACTTATTTCATTGATTGATTGATTGCATGCTCGCTTTTCTTTCAGCGAGGGTGTTCAGCTTTATTCATGACGAGAATAATTTAAATATCAATTAGATTTGTTTGTTTGTTTGTTTAAATATTGTTTAACGCCACTTTCAGCAATTTATGCAGCTATATCATGGCGTTCAGTTTTTATTGGAGGAGGAAGCCAGAGTAACTGGAGAAAACCCCGGTACTTCGGTAGGAAAAGTGGCAATCGTTGTCAATTAAGTGGAGTGCACCCTGCCCGCCTTGAGACTCGAACCCGCAACTTCAGTGTTGACAGACAACGTGATCAATAGTAGACTACCATAACCACTCGGCCACGGAGGCCCCCTCAATCAATTAGAGAAAGATGAAAAAAGGACAAACATTTTGAATTCAACTGGAAAAATAAGTGGTATGGGTATGGGCTGAAAATTTTAAGCCTTCTCCTTTTCGAAATCTACAAAAGAGATCCTTAGCGTGCAAGTACTCTCTAAACACGTCACTATTGTTCGCGGCAATTCTATTATGTCCTGAACCCCCCCCCCTTTCCCCAAAAAAAAACGTGATACCTAGTAACTAATTTCAAACACGTCCGAATTTAAAGGAAACCATTTATACTTATATATCATTAAATATCGAATGACTATAGCAGACATCGTAAAATAAACAAATTGTGACGGCTAAAATGCGAAAGCAGAATTGATTTTAAAATTATGCTTACATGTTTGCGTCTTTAAATCGTAAGCTTCTATATACAAACGCGTTTATTCTTTCCTTGGCATTTAATTCTGTGTAAATTCATGTGACACAATTAGATAGTGAATAAAACATATAAATAGATGTATTCGCTTTTGTCGTAAATCTTTCTCAGGATTATACACCGGAATTCTTAGGAACTGTGGCACAGAAAGGAAACTGATCAAACCACGACAAATGATCTTTTTACGCGTTTATAATAAAAAACCTCGACCGCGGTGGTTAAGGTAGCAGTAATCTAGTATTGATCACCGAGTTGTCTGTTCGACCCTTACAGCGAGAGGGTGTGCTCGACGCATCCCTAAATTTGCAAAGAGAACCAGTTTCCTGTCGAAGTCTGCTGTTTCGTTGGGTACTGCAGCTCTTCCTTATAAACACTCGACGCGATATTAAATAGACTAATATAGTGTTTGAAAATAGTGTTAAACTGACTTCAATCATACATACAAATAATGCTAACGCGAAAGCGCGACGTGAAAAAAAAATGTTACTATTCCGCCTTCGTCTTTCTCGCTTTTTCCGCTTTAAAAAATTTCGAAGTCAAATACGAGATGTACGCCTTGTCACGCGAGGTCAAATATTTTTTTTTAATTCATTGTGTGTGCGAGTTTTTTTTCCATTTATATAAAATTGCACTATGTGATGTTTATATTCCGTCACAGATGCATTAGTTATATATTGGGGGAATTTCCATTTATGATTTATAACTTTAGACTCGACTTTTTCCGCTTTAAAAAAATTCGAAGACAAATATGAGACGTACGCCCTGGCACGCGAGGTCAATTTGTTTTAAGTCATTGTGTGTGTTTTTTTTTTTAAATTATTTTGTTAATAAAATGACACTATGTGATGTTTATATTTCGTCACAGATGCATATATAACTAGTAATAGATTGGGGAATTTCCTTTCGTATTATTTATAACTTTAGACCTGTTTTAGCCTTATTATTAGGTTAAACGAGCCATAAATGAGGACATAACAGTTGACATTTGTATACTTCTAATATTTGCGAGTGAAACGAATTTTCACATTTTGAAATATTGATTTCACTAACCGGAAGTTGAATGGACGGATTGGAGCGATCCACTCTCCGGCACAGAGAACATAACTGGTTCCCAGATATAACCTTTGCCACACGTCATCCTCCATTTACTGCGTGACTATATATGTCGTCTGCCCGTTACGTTTGTAAACAAAGAACAATGTTTGTAAAATAATATACGATATCTTATTTATTTTTGTATGGTCTGTTTATACACTTTTGATATAGTTTTACATTTAAATAACTGCGTCTGTACGCGAAGCGTATCCGCCATATGAGATATCTCTCACAATGTCAACCAATGGTATGGCAGAGGTGATTGTCTTGACGTAGGATACCCAAAATCCTTTGCGTGGAGATTGGGAGCGATTAGTCCAAATCAATCCGTCAGATCAGTCAAATCGCTCCGAATCCGTCAATTGACGGATGGACGGATTGGGAACGATCTGACGGATTGGGAACGATTTAACTGATCTGACTGATTGATAACTGATCGCTGACGGATTTTGGAACGCTGACGGATCGCTGACGGATTGATAAAAGTGTTGCGTTTTCAATCTCAAGTACTGTATTAAGCTGATTTTGACTTCTGCCGCTCTTATTTTACTAGGTACATTTCTGCGCCTTCCCAAATAAAACGTGGTTGTGACATCGGGTTTTTCAGTAATTGGAGGTATTGAAGGGTTGACTTCTTAGCTATATTTTCCTCACATTGTCGAGACCAGTATAATTCGTGTGCCTTCCTTACTGCTTTCTTACATGCCTTTTTGATCTAGGGTTTTTCATTAGTTCATGTATTGTCTCCATTCCATATTTCTGTAAAATTAGTTCAGCCCTTTCTGTGAAAAGTTCGTTGCTATTTCTGTTGAAGCACGGTTGTCTAATTATGATATTATACTCTGCTGATGATGGGCATCTGATTATATTCATAAGGAGTGACAGTATATTACGATCTATATCCATCTGTATTGGAATTGCACCAAAGAATAGGTAAACTGCAGTATTTGAAGTTTGGTTTGAAAGGTCCTGTATTTGCCTCAAGATTTTCCTCTGCATCTTTTCTAGTTGCTCTATTTCATATTGCCTTAATTTCATTATCTCAAGCCCGTGTATCATTCGTGGTAGTCCAAACCAAACTTGAAATACTCAACAAATAAGCAGAGCTAAGTTAAGGCTGAAAACCCCGCATAATTTCGGTGCGGTAGCAATCATAATAGGTCGACCGCCGTTCGTTGCCACTCTAGAAAAGCCGAGCGATCACGAATCGGTTACGATCAAAAAAGAAGAAAAAAATATGCAAGATAATGAAACTTAAACTGTTTTAAAAGGAAAATGGCATTGATTTGTGTATGTTTATCGTAAAATGTGTATCATAAAACTTAAACTAAGAAACACAGAAAAACAAGTGAGAACAGTAGAACAATTTTAATTTTTTTCCTGTTTACTGACAAGGTTCACATCAACTATCTTACCGCGTATGATGCCTCTAGAGATGTTTAGCATACAGCATGCTTCAATTGCTGCCTCTGATCTATATTTTGGATCATTTTGCGGTTGCCTGATTTGGCTTTCTAAACATTGTGTACTTATAATGAAGTGATGTTAATAATTACAATACATAATAACATTAAAAAACAGTACGTATTTTGTCCACGAAAAATAAAGCTTAGGCACGGCTAGCTTTTTAGGAAAGCTAATACTTGTTGTAGCCAGCCATGAAAACTGCTAACGCGCAGCATTTATCTCCCTTACTCTGTTATAAGAATTAAATTGAGAATAGGCGAGATAATATGAAACTATTTATTTATAAAATAAAGCGTAAATAGTTCATTTACTTTCGATGAAGCCGTAACGGCATAAAGTGCGATGTTACTAATGCATTCACTGAATGTCTGTTCTGATGCAGATTTGAAAACATTCCAAGACAGAGAGATTATGTAGTGTCATGCGCCAAATAATTGTTGACATTTGTCTGCAACGTTTGTTTCCAGCGGTAATTATCTCTTAAATGCGAAACAAAATTTAGCAACTTAGCCAATTTTTATTGATAAATTAACGACAAAAAATAAAGTTATTGGTAGGTATACAAAAGATAACGGTTATTCGAGTATTCTTTGAGCTTTCATGTAGAGCAACAATGATGATGTTAATTTTGCTGTTCAAAATGCACAACAAACGAAACTTTCGCAACAGGTAATAGATTTTTGTCAGCAATAAATGAAATATTTTTTTTTTAATTTCGTATTCATGATTTCCCATGGGCTTTTTAAAGATAGGTGGTGCTAAAACGGCTGACAGTCGCATCTCAAGAAACAGTTTAGAATGAATTGGGCAATCTCAGCATGTGTCTTTGAGAGCTCCTGTACAACAGACAAGATTTTTACAACGGTCATTGAGATTTTCAAATCAGAGGTTGTCTGCTGTATTTTCCATATGTCGGCCTTTGTAATATTGACATGAATGTCTTTAAAGTCTTTACAGTTTGTATTAGCATTGTTTTTTGTTTGTTTGAATGTTGTTTAACGACAATTTCAGCAATTTTTAGCTATATCATGGCGTCCAGTTTTAATTGGGGAGGAAGCCGGACAAAACCCCTGACCTTCGGTATGTTATTTTGCCTATAAATGATAAAGATATGAGCCTGTCCCGTTTTCACCCATGAATTTCACCAACCACTTTTTTATTCTTCATTTGGCATTTTCTATATAGATATTGTATCATGTAATTTGTCATGTTCTATTTTGAGGTGTCTTCAACATGTTCAATAAAACATTGTATTCCTTTCCTTGCAAAACGTTTTGGGTAAATCGAAAAATTTCCAATGTGCGTATTTCAACAGGATAGATAGTTTACGTTTGTTTATTTTCGATAGTGATATTTCTTCCTCCAATCAAACAATATAGAAATAATATATTTTACTGCTTTATAAGCTACAACTGAATAAACAGGTTCGAAAACAATTCCAAAAAGCAGTACGAACGTGCAATTCCTGGAAAACTCCGAACTAAGCTGAAAACGGTTTAATATTAACTTAATTTCATACTGTCAATTTGATGGTTATTTATTATTGGGGCAGGCGAGAAAATACTAGAGTTTCCAATCTTACTGAAAAAATTGAACCTCAATCGTTTATGCATGTTTTTCAACGGATACAATTGAAATGATTGTGAATATCATTGCAATAAGCAACACACATTGCCCAAAGTCTGGCTCGAACTCACAACCTTATTGTTAACACGTCATTGATCTAAAGTAGATTACTTAACAACCCATACCATTCGACCCACCACAACCACCAAAATGCATCCTTTTATCATATAAAAAAGACAAATTCACGAAATATACCCATTTAAATGTTAGATATCTCGGTTTGAAGAAAATGTATATGTTAATATTAAGGTTATTAGAAATTCACAGTTATTTGATTCGATAACTTCTTTACAGAGTATATATAGAAAACCTGAAACTGTTTTCTGAAAGTTCAAACTAAATTTTTATTTAATATAAATGTGTCTCAGGCCCCAATTTTAAATAAGACATAATGGTACTAGAACATGAGTGATACAGTTATGTACAAGGACGGAAATGATGTTTCCCGTTAATCCTGTTGACTACTAAGTACCTCCATGACTAACGTTTTACTTGTAAAACTGTAAAGGCGTACTACAGTCCGTTTGTCTTCATTTTGTTCCCATATAAGGGATAGCGGTGCTTTTACAACATAGACAAAGTACAGGTAAGTTTTTTTTTATTTATAGACATGAAAACACAGCATTATTTGTTGCTGACCAGACTGAGATAATTCTCAGTGATCTATCCATAGAGTTGCCAGCACGTCTTCAGGTGGCAAAAAGGGGTCGCAGTCGTAGTCAAAGGTTTTTTCCCGTTGATCTATCCCTTACCTGTTTATTTATTTTGTAAGTTTGTTCAAGCCTGAATTTACCTGAAATATTGCACGCTGGCATTCTATCGATCAATTAATCAACCAATCAATCAATGTTATCATATAGTTTAGTATTAAATTCACATTTACATAAGAGAACTCATTTTTTGTGTTTTTTTAACTTATGTTTCGTGTTGTATATGTTTGTCTGAATATGGATTTGTAATTGGCCTTCAACTTTTGGTTCTTGTTGTTGGTCGGTTTATTTGCTATTTGTCTTCACACACCGACAAATAAAGTGGTTTAAACTGCAGAAAATATTCGCTTAATCCCATAATTGCCAATAATTCGTTTAATTTTAGTAAATGATTTTTAATTGGAAAATTTGATCATCCGCTTGGTACATTTCATTATTTGCTATTAAAGAAACAATTAATGTCTATTTGCTTGTTCAAACTAATCACCAGTCATGACATAATTATTATCTATTATTTTGTAATTGACATACCTGTATTAATTGTTATGGCTTCTGTTATCCACGTCCTTGGTAAATTGCTTCACACCGACGCTTATAATTTTAGTTATTATGACTTACATTAGTTTACTATCAAAGGGACCTATAAATGAGTTCGAGATTTCGAGAAATCGGTGTTCGAAAAACCGGGGTTTTTCGTACAAACGTATATAGAAATAAATGTCGGGACTTTAAAACCAGTTCGAGAAATCCGTGGTGTTCGAGCCATCTGAGTTCGAGCTACCGAAGTTTTACTGTATATTTCGTGCAGACGCAAAAAAATTCTTAGTCATTTCTGACATTGTAAATGTAACTTTTTTAGTGCCACTTTAATTTCTCCAGACAACCAACATGTCTGTACTTCAAGTTATCCTTCAGAAAAAAGTCTATAGTTTTTGCGAAATTGCTTGATATTAATATTTAATTTTATTTAAATAGGTGGTTGTTCGAGAGATTTAAATAATCGATTTTTAGCAATACTTTTTTATTTTAAAGTAATAAATATACAATAATAATAAGAAATATCATTCTAATTAAAAGTGGATAAAAAAAACATTTCTTCAGACAGTCTGTTTGTGCTTCGATTTAACTTTCAGAAAAGGTCTGTATTTGTTGCAGGATTACTTGATATTAATATGTTTCATTTTATGTAAATAGACTGTGTAATCAACATAATCAACTTTTAGCGATTTTTTTTTTACATTTAAAAAAAAAAACTTACACAAAATTTCTTTCTAATTAAAAAAAGACTTTGTAAGAGATTTACATATCAATTTTTACCAATACTTTTGGTATTTTACATTAAAAAATTACTTTTAAAATATCTCTCTGATTAAAATTGTATACAGTAAAACGCGTCCTTGTGTTTTTTTTGGAAAACGAATCGATTATGATATCTGGATGTACTTTCATCTTACTAGTGTTACTATTTCGAAAATTCTTCAAGGAACATAATTACTTTAAACCATAAATTATTCTCGTCTGCGTTCACTAAATTTGCACTAATTTGAGCTTGCGTACGTGGTTGCTTGCACTTGTATATTATAAATTTACTTGATGCAAATAATATTGAATTAAATGAATATATATTTGTGCTTGAATCGTAATGTAATTCCTGAAATTATGAGACAAGATCGTTCATATATCACACATGTGTTTTTTTTTATTTAGGGTAAATCGTAGTTACTTTACAGATTGTTAATAGCGTATACAATTCCAGATAATTAAGCATTTTTATAATTGCTAATTTCAAAGACTGGTCGAGCATGAGTAAATGATAGGTAAGGTCTTAATGACTTTACGCAATCGATTAATTAGAAACTGATGTAAACTGATTAGCTACATTGTATTTACATATGAACGCTAATTTAATACTGATATAAAATTCCTGCAAATGAAACTTCTGTTCGTTGTCTATCTTCCTACACGTCATACAAGTACAATTAAATTGTATCTGGGAACATAAAGTAAATATTAAAAAAAAATTTCGAAGAATTATAAGCATTTAACGCATATTTTCGGTAATTCGTCGATGTATAAACGAGGTCGACTCACTCACAAACATATAATTTAAGGCCGTTTTATTTGTTTTTGTTAGTGAGTTGTCCACATTTATGCACCGATTAATTACCGAAAATAAGCGTTTACTCCTATGAAATTCCTAACGATGACACTTTATTGACCTGATTTTAAAACCGCCAATGATGATTTCTATTGATGTGGAAAAGAGGCATTTAACAGGTTGAATGAATAATTGTCCACAAGAAAGACAGACAAGAAAACCTGTATTAATTTGCATTTGTCGTGGATGTATAAAACAAAAAATCTGAAAATACCAAATTAGAATTCTTCTTGAGTATGATAAATATTATGAACTTATTCTAACAATTATTTTAAACATTATAATTTAATAATCGTCTACATTGAAGTTATTTTAAAATTAAATCAGCAAGATTTAGCGATCGGATTTACCGGTATCGTACAAAAGAGAACAGCCACACTCGCATATAAATTTGCTGTAGTATCCCTTACAACATCGCTGAGTTAGAACGATGATTGTTGAAATTTCATAATTACAAAAAATCAAATGGTTATAGCATCTTATAAAATGATTGTATAAATGTTACTGGGCATCGAAATTTGTTGTCTCTTAAAAAATTAGTAAACTGTAAACATGACTAATTTTTACACGCGGTACATTGTAAGACTTAAAATTGAGAGTTTTACTATTTAAAATGCCTTTTATTAATTGAACATTCGATGTGTCAACACATCAACACATATTCAAGGAAAATATTTTTCTCGGAAATAGCTTCATGCACTTATAAGAATGAATATTTTGGGAAAATATGCGTTCATAAGCAGAAGCGAAATTAAACATTCTTGAAAGAATAAAAGTAGTGCTTACAAAAAAAAATAAACCACACGAAGGGATACCCTACACTTCCAATATAGAAGCAACCATTGCCAAAATGCAAACACAGAACATATATTCCTTTACTAGTTTTTTTAAGTTTGGCATCATTTTTTTCAATCCACTACATGTAGTTACAGTGGCCACATCAAGTAACGAAATCGAATAGATGTCAACAATTTATTAATCTTTTCATTAGTTATATAAACGTTAAGTACACAACTACATGCATTTATGCAGAATGCTGATGGTTTCAATACAGAATACAAAAAATCAGTACTTTTAAAATACAATAAACATGTGTTATACTTAGTATATACATCTCATATATGTCATAAACTTAAACTTGAAATTGTCAAAAGCTGTATTCTGTAATTGATAAATTGGAGTTTATGATCTATCGATCGATCAAAAAATTATAGGACCCGGGTATCACACGGGCGACCGCGGTGTCACAAGGATGACTAGAGTTTCCCACATCAAGACCATCACGAGTGTCACGCGGAGGCCAAAGTGTCAAACGGAGGACCAGAATGTCACACAAGAGGACCAGAGTGTCACACGGATTATCAAAGTGTCACACAAGTGGAGCAGAGTGTCACAGGGATGACCAAAGTGTCACACAGAGGACAAGAGTGTCACACGGAGGAGAGTTACATAGATCTATCGGTCTATAGATCGATCGATCGAGAGAGAGAGAGAGAGAGAGAGAGAGAGAGAGAGAGAGAGAGAGAGAGAGAGAGAGAGAGAGAGAGAGAGGAAGAGAGAGAATTAGATGTCCATACTTACGTTCATTACATTAATTTTTTGACAAATATTTCTCCGGGAATTATGGATAAGGGTTTGTTGTTCCTAGGTTGATGTTATCTCTCCAGACGTTCTATGGTCGGCACCACGGCTTAATTGATCGTTATGGAAAATCAGTGGTTCAAATACGATCTGACATTTTCGCTGAGTCATAGGTAGTGTTTCCTATTCCTGGATTTGAGTTTTCCCTAGACAAGACAATGAGTAACTCGACGGGTGTCTAATTAGAGGCAGGAGCTGCTTACTCGTCCGGAGCACCTGAGTGCACCCATGATTTTTATTTTGTTCGAGCTACTCTCTTTCTGTGTTTTATATTTTTGGTTTTCGTGTTGTGTTTGTCTATATCCCGATTTGTAACTGTCCCTCGGCTTTTGGCTCTTGTTGTTCTGTTGATTTTCTTTGCTACTTTCTTTATACTAATAGTTTTTTAATGTAGCTTTTTTAAAGTTAATTTTTCATCCCCTTTTTCAAACATTTTTCTAAATTGTTAAGTTTCCCCGATATTTAAACTACCAAATACATCTTCCAACGTGGATGATCCTCGAATTCCTTTTGATGCAATTTTACTGGAACAACTATTTGATATGTTTGGTGTGTCTACGCTATCGAGAAACGACATTATCATGATCCACTCAGAAAAAAATCCAGCTTTGAATAAACTATGGGCATTCACAGTCCCCACAGAGGTTTTTGTTTAAATCCGTACATTACTTCATAATAACATCAATATTGTCGGGTGATGAGTTGCATATCCGAAAGCTGAATATAACAGCTTAACTTGTACTTGATTTGAAACTATTTTTGAATTTTTGCGTTGACTCCAGCTTTCGCACCCGCCTCCCCCCCCCCGCCCAATTAAAAAAATGGAAGCCACAATATAACTGGCGATCACGAATCGGTTACGATAAAAAAAAGAAAGAAATATGCAAGATAATAAAAATTAAACTGTTTTAAAAGTGTCATTGATTTGTGTATGTTTATCATAAAATGTGTATCATAAAACTTAAACACGGAAAAACAAGTGAGAACAGGAGAACAATTTTAATTCTTTTCCTGCTGACAAGGTTCACATCAACTATCTTACCGCGTATGATGCATCTAGAGATGCTTAGCATAGTGCATGCTTCAATTGCTGCCTCTGACCTATATTTTGCGGTTGCCTGATTTGGTTATCTAAACATTGTGTACTTATAATGAAGTGATGTTAATAATAACAATAATAACATTAAAAAACAGTACTATTTTGTCCCCGAAAAATAAAGCTAGGCGGCTAGCTTTTTAGGAAAGCTAATACTTGTTGTAACCAGCCAAGAAAACTGCTAACACGCAGCATTTATCTCCCTTACTCTGTTATAAGAATTAAATTGAGAATAAGCGAGCCATTAAACTATTTATTTGTAAAATAAAGCGTAAATATTTCATTTACTCTCGATCAAGCAGTAACGGCATTAAGTGCGATGTTACTAATTCATTCACTGAATGTCTGTTATGATGCAGATTTGAAAAAATTCCAAGACAGAGAGATTATGTCGTGTTTTGCGCAATAATAATTTTGACATTTGTCTGCAACGTTTGTTTCCAGCGGTAATTATCTCTTAAACGCGAATTTTCATTGAAAAATTAATGACAAAAAAATAACGTTTATTGGTAGGTATACAAACGATTACTGGTATTCAAGTATTTTTGAGCTTTCAGGTAGAGCAACAAATGAGGATGTTAATTTTGCTGTTCAAAATACACCACAAACGAAACGTTCGTAATGGGTAATAGATTTTTGGCAGCATAAAATGAAACAGTTTTTTTAACTTCGTATTCACTGATTTCACAGAGGCGTTGTAAAGATAGGTCGTGCTAAAACGGCTGACAGCCGCATGTTGAAAAACATTTTAGAATGAATTGGGCAATCTCAGCATGTCTCTTTGAGAGCTCCTGTACAACAGACAAGTTTATTGCAACTGTCATTGAGATTTTCAAATCAGAGGTTGTCTGCTGTATTTCCATATGTCGGCCTTTGTTATATTGACATAAATGTCTTTAAAGTCTTTACAGTTTGTATTAGCTTTGTTTTTTTGTTTGTTTGAATGTTGTTTAACGCCAATTTCAGCAATTTTTCAGCTACCGGTATATCATGGCGTCCAGTTTTTATTGGGGAGGAAGCTGGAGTACCCGGAGAAAACCCCGACCTTCGGTATGTTATTTTGCCTATAAATGATAAAGATATGAGCCTGTTCCCTTTTCACCCATGAATTTCACCAACCACTATTTTATTCTTTTTTGGAATTTTCTATATAGATATTGTATCGTGTTATTTGTCGTGTTCTATTTTGAGCTGTCTTCAACATGTTCTATAAAATATTGTATTCCTTTCCTTGCTAAATTTTTTGGGTAAATCAAAAATTTTCCGATGTGCGTATTTTACCTGGAAAGATAGTTTACGTTTGTTTATTTTCGATAATGATATTTCTTCTTCCAATCACACAATATAGAAACAATATCTATTACTGCTTTATGAGCTACAACTGAATAAACAGGTTCGAAAACAATTCCAAATAGCAGTACGAACGTGCAATTCCTTGAAGACTCCAAACTAAGCTGAAAACGGATTAATATTAACTTAATTTCATACTGCCAATTTGATGGTTATTTATTATTGGGGCAGGCGAGAAAATACTTGAGTGTCCAATCTTACTGAAAAAATTGAACCTCAATCGTTTATGCATGCTTTTCAACGGATACAATTGAAATGATTGTGAATATCATTGCAATAAACAACACACATTGCCCAAAGTCTGGCTCGAACTAACAATCTTATTGTTAACACGCCATTGATCTCAAGTAGATTACTTAACAACCCATATCATTCGACCCCCCACCCCTCCCCACCAACCACCACCATGCATCCTTTTATCATATAAAAAGACAAATTCACGAAATATACCCATTTAAATGTTAGATATCTCGGTTTGAAGAAAATGTATATGTTAATATTAAGGTTATTAGAAATTCACATTTATTTGATTCGATAACTTCTTTACAGAGTATATGAATAAAACCTGAAACTGTTTTCTGAAAGTTCAACGAATTTTTAATTTAATATAAGTGTGTCTCAGGCCTCAATTTTAAATAAGACATAAATGGTACTAGAACATGAGTGATACAATTATGTACAAGGACGGAAATGATGTTTCCCGTTAATCCTGTTGATGACTAAGTACCTCCATGACTAACGTTTTACGTGTTAAAACTGTAAAGGCGTACTACAGTCCGTTTGTCTTCATTTTGTTGCCATATAAGGGATAGTGGTGCTTTTACAACATAGACAAAGTACAGGTAAGTTTTTTTTTAATTTATAGACATGAAAACACAACATTATTTGTTGCTGACCAGACTGGGATAATTCTCAGTGATCTATCCACAGCACGTCTTCAGGAGGCAAATAGGGGTCGCAGTCGTAGTCAAATGTTTTTTCCCGTTGGTCTATCCCTTTCCTGTTCATTTATATTGTACATTTGTTCTAGCCTGAATTTACCTGAAATATTGCACGCTGGCATTCAATCGATCAATTAAACAACCAATCAATCAATTTTATCATACAGTATAGTATTAAATTCACATTTAAATAAGAGATCTCACTTTTTGTGTTTTTTAACTTATGTTTCGTGTTGTATATGTTTGCCTGAATATGGATTTGTAATTGGCCTTCAACTTTTGGTTCTTGTTGTTGGTCGGTTTACTTGCAATTTGTCTTCACACACCGACAGATAAAGTGGTTTAAACTGCAGAAAATATTCGCTTAATCCCATAATTGCCAATAATTCGTTTAATTTTAGTAAATGATTTTTAATTGGAATATTTGATCATCCGCTTGGTACATTTCATTATTTTCTATTAAAGAAACACAATTAATGTTTATTTGCCTGCTAAAACTAATCACCAGTCATGACATAATTATTATCTATTATTTTGTAATTGACATACCTGTATTATTTGTTATGGCTTCTGTTATCCACGTCCTTGGTAAATTGCTTCACACCGACGCTTATAATTTTAGTTCGAGTTATTGATGGTGACTTACATGAGTTTACTATCAAAGGGACCTATAAATGAGTTCGAGATTTCGAGAAATCGGTGTTCGAAAAACCGGGGTTTTTCGTACAAACGTATATAGAAATAAATGTCGGGACTTTAAAAACAGTTCGAGAAATCCGTGGTGTTCGAGCCGTCTGAGTTCGAGCTACCGACGTTTTACTATATATTTCGTGCAGACGCAAAAAAATTCTTAGTCATTTCTGACATTGTAAATGTAACTTTTTCAGCGCCACTTTAATTTCTCCAGGCAACCAACATGTCTTCGATTTAACCTTCAGAAAAAAGTCCATAGTTTTTGCGAAATTGCTTGATATTAATATTTAATTTTATTTAAATATGTGGTTGTTCGAGAGATTTAAATAATCGATTTTTAGCAATACTTTTTTATTTTAAAGTAATAAATATACAATAATAATAAGAAATATCATTCTAATTAAAAGTGGATAAAAAAACATTTCTTCAGACAGTCTGTTTGTGCTTCGATTTAACTTTCAGAAAAGGTCTGTATTTGTTGCAGGATTACTTGATATTAATATGTTTCATTTTATGTAAATAGACTGTGAAATCAACATAATCAACTTTTAGCGATTTTTTTTTACATTTAAAAAAAAACTTTCACAAAATTTCTTTCTAATTAAAAAAAGACTTTGTAAGAGATTTACATATCAATTTTTACCAATACTTTTGATATTTTACATTAAACAATTACTTTTAAAATATCTCTCTAATTAAAAGTGAATACAGAAAAACGCGTCCTTGTGTTTTTTTGGAAAACAAATCGATTATGATATCTGGATGTACTTTCATCTTACTAGTGTTACTATTTCGAAAATTCTTCAACGAACATAATTACTTTAAACCATAAATTATTCTCGTCTGCCTTCACTAAATTTGAACTAATTTGAGCTTGCGTACGTGGTTGCTTCCACTTGTATATTATAAATTTACTTGATGCAAATAATATTGAATTAAATGAATATATATTTGTGCTTGAATCGTAATGTAATTCCTGAAATTATGAGACAAGATCGTTCATATATCACACATGTTTTTTTTATTTAGGGTAAATCGTAGTTACTTTACAGATTGTTAATAGCTTATACAATTCCAGATAATGAAGCAGTTTTATAATTGCTAATTTCAAAGACTGGTCGAGCATGAGTAAATGATAGGTAAGGTCTTAATGACTTTACGCCATCGATTAATTAGAAACTGATGTAAACTGATTAGCTACATTGTATTTACATATGAACGCTAATTTGATACTGATATAAAATTCCTGCAAATGAAACTTATGTTCGTTGTCTATCTTCCTACACGTCATACAAGTACAATTAAATTGTATCTGGGAACATAAAGTAAATATTAAAAAACAATTTCGAAGAATTATAAGCATTTAACGCATATTTGCGGTAATTCGTCGATGTATAAACGAGGTCGACTCACTCACAAACATATAATTTCAGGCCGTTTTATTTGTTTTTGTTAGTGAGTTGTCCACATTTATGCACCGATTAATTACCAAAAATAAGCGTTTAATCCTATGAAATTTCTAACGATGACACTTTATTGACCTTATTTTAAAACCGCCAATGATGATTTCTATTGATGTGGAAAAGAGGCATTTAACAGGTTGAATGAATAATTGTCCACAATAAAGACAGACAAGAAAACCTGTATTAATTTGCATTTGTCGTGGATGTATAAAACAAAAAATCTGAAAATACCAAATTAGAATTCTTCTTGAGTATGATAAATATTATGAACTTATTCTAACAATTATTTTAAACATTATAATTTAATAATCGTCTACATTTGAAGTTATTTTAAAATTAAATCGGCAAGATTTAGCGATCAGATTTACCGGTATCGTACTAAAGAGAACAGCCACACTCGCATATAAATTTGCTGTAGTATCCCTTACAACATCGCTGAGTTAGAACGATGATTGTTGAAATTTCATAATTACAAAAAATCAAATGGTTATAGCATTTTATAAATGATTGTATAAATGTTACTGGGCATCGAAATTTGTTGTCTCTTAAAAAATTAGTAAACTGTAAACATGACTAATTTTTACACGCGGTACATTGTAAGACTTAAAATTGAGAGTTTTACTATTTAAAATGCCTATAATTAATTGAACATTCGATGTGTCAACACATGAACACATATTCAAGGAAAATATTTTTCTCGGAAATAGCTTCATGCACTTATAAGAATGAATATTTTGGGAAAATATGCGTTCATAAGCAGAAGCGAAATTAAACATTCTTGAAAGAATAAAAGTAGTGCTTACAAAAAAATAAATAACAAACCACACGAAGTGATACCCTACACTTCCAATATAGAAGCAACCATTGCCAAAATGCAAACACAGAACATATATTCCTTTACTAGTTTTTTTAAGTTTGCCATCATTTTTTTCAATCCCCTACATGTAGTTACAGTGGCCACATCAAGTAACGAAATCGAATATATGTCAACAACTTATTAATCTTTTCATTAGTTATATAAACGTTAAGTACACAACTATATGCATTTATGCTGAATGCTGATGATTTCAATACAGAAATAAAAAAAATCAGTACTTTTAAAATACAATAAATTATGATCTATCGATCGATCAAAAAAATATAGGACCCGGGTATCACACGGGGGACCGCGAGAGAGAGAGAGAGAGAGATGAAGAGAGAGAATTAGGTGTCCATACTTACGTCCATGACATTAATTTTTTGACAAATATTTCTCCTTGAATTATGGATAAGGGTTTGTTGTTCCTAGGTTGATGTTATCTCTCCAGACGTTCTATGGTCGGCACCACGGCTTAATTGATCGTTATGGAAAATCAGTGGCTCAAATACGATCTGACATTTTCGCTGAGTCATAGGTAGTGTTTCCTATTCCTGGATTTGAGTTTTCCCTAGACAAGACAATGAGTAACTCGACTGGTGTCTTACTCGTCCGGAGCACCTGAGTGCACCCATGATTTTTATTTGGTTCGGGCTACTCTCTTTCTGTGTTTTATGTTTTTTGTTTTCGTGTTGTGTTTGTCTATATCCGGATTTGTAACTGTCCTCGGCTTTTGGCTCTTGTTGTTCTGTGGATTTTCTTTGCTACTTTCTTTATACTAATAGTTTTTTAATGTACCTTTTTTAAAGTTAATTTTTCATCCCCTTTTTAAAACATTTTGCTAAATTGTTAAGTTTCCCCGATATTTAAACTACCAAATACATCTTCCAACGTGGAGGATCCTCGAATTCCTTTTGATGCAATTTTACTGGAACAACTCTTTGATATGTTTGGTGTGTCTACGCTATCGAGAAACGACATTATCATGATCCACTCAAAATCCAGCTTTGAATAAACTATGGGCATTCACAGTCCCCACAGAGGTATTTGTCTAAATTCGTACATTACTTCATAATAACATCAATATTGTCGGGTGATGAGTTGCATATCCGAAAACTGAATATAACAGCTTAACTTGTACTTGATTTGAAACTATTTTTGAATTTTTGCGTTGACTCCAGCTTTCGCACCCGCCTCCCCCCCCCCACCCGCCCAACTAAAAAAATGGAAGCCACAATATAACTGGAAAATTACTAAAAGTGCGTTCAAACACATTCAAACAAATAAGCACAATTTTTTGTCGGAAGTCTAATTAGAGTGTCTAAGGATAAGAATATCACACGGAGGTCCAAAGCGTCACACCATGACCAGAGTGTCACACGGAGGACCAGACTGTCACATGGGGTTACCAGTGTGACACGCAAAGGGCCAGAGTGTCACACGGAGGGCAAGAGTACCACGCGGAGGACAAGTGTCATATTGAGAACAAGCGTCGCACGAATGACCAAAGTGTCACACAAGTGGACCAGAGTGTCACACAGAGGACTAGAGTGCTAAACAGAGGACCAGAGTGTCACACAGAGGACTAGAGTGCTAAACAGTGGACCAGAGTGTCACACGAAGGCCAAGAGTGTCGCATAAGAGGACGATAGTGTCACACGGATAACCATTGTGTCACACAGAGGAACAGAGTGTAACACGGAGGACCATAGTGTCACACGAAGAACCAGAGTGTCACACGGACGACCATCGTGTCATATGGAGGACCTGAGTGTCACACCGAAAACCAGAGTGTCACACATATAATCCGACTTTTACACAGAGAACTGGAGTGCCATGCGTAGGACCTACGTGTCACACGTAGGACAAGAAAATCACACGGAGGTCCAAAGCGTCACATCATAACCAGAGTGTCACACGGAGGACCAGACTGTCACAGGGGTTACCAGTGTGACACACAAAGGGCCAGAGTGTCACACGGAGGGCAAGAGTACTACGCGGGAGACCAGTGTGTCACATAAGAGGAACCGAGTGTGAAACAGAGGACCAGAGTGTTACACAAGAGAAACAGTGTCAATCAGAGGACCAGAGTGTCACACAGAGGACTGGAGTGCTACACAGAGGACCAGAGTGTCACACGGAGGCGCAGAGTGTCGCACCAGAGTCGATAGTGTCACACGGATAACCAGAGTGTCACACGCAGGTCCAGAGTGTCACACGTAGAACCACAGTGTCACACAGAAGACCTGAGTGTCACGCGGAAGACTTGCGTCACACAGGAGCAGACTGTCACTCTTTTTTGCACTCATTTCTAGCATTTAATTAACATAATTTGGTCTAGGTACTCAGTATTAATGAGACGACTGTCAAATATTACCGTTTTATTGTTAGTTGTCAATAAATTGTTTGTTTGTTAAATTGAGGTTTCATCAACCTTCAGCTCCCCACAGTACATAATTCCGTAGTCCGCCGTATTAAAACCGAGCTACGTGAAAATTAGCTATCGGAAGTTACGCAGAGCTATTTTTGAAAATTTACTAGCCGGTTACAATATTTACATTACATCTTAAAATTTTTGAAGATAGTAATCAGAAGAAAATACACGGATGCATCTGATTGGATGGTAATGTTCTAAAAATAGCAAAATTTCAAAATAATAACATTATTGATTGAAAATCTTCATATTTTGGGGAACATTTATAAGAACCTGGAAAGTCGAGCTTTTTATTTGAAAAGAGTGAGGTTAGACATTTTGTTAGTTTTATTTAGTGCTGCTTTTGTGCACCGAAAATTGTCAGTCATTTTTGCCGCATGACATATATTCTTCAAAGCAAGAATGTTTAAAAAATTTCTCATGATTTAAATATCCATTTAATTATTGCTTCATATCAAATATTAAAGTTGACTTCCTCCTTTATCTTAGATGGGTTAAATATGAGGAACTGCCATGTTAATGTTCCTGTATAATAAATAAGTATTATCCACATTATATTTTACTATAATAATAACTAATATATGGGCTGTAATTTCAATTTTGTATTCCATTATTCTCATTGCTTTAACCTTTTATAATTAAAATTATTTGGTTATTTTTGTTTATTCGTTAATAATGAATTCTAACATTTCAACTTCCAGAAGAAACTGTTTTCTTGGGTTTAAACTGATAGGATCTTTACACATAAATTAAGTTACCCCATATGGAAAATGCAATGTTAAATATATGGTTTATTGTAACCAGCCATGAAAAGTGTTAGCGCGCAGCATTTATCTTCCTTACAATGTAATAAGAATAACTTGAGAATAAGTGTGGACATACGATATAAGCTAATATTAAACTATTAATTTATAAAATAACGCGTAAGTATTTCATTTACTCTCCATGAAGCCATAACGGCATAAAATGACATGCAACTAATCTATTCACGGAATGTCTGTTCTGATGCAGATTTGAAAACATTCCAAGACGGAGAGATTCTGTCGTGTTATGCGCAAAATAATTGTTGAAATTTGTTTGCAATGTTAGTTTTCAGCGGTAATTATCTCTTATATGCGAAACAAAAATTAGCAACTTAGCGCGAATTTTATTGATAAATTAATAATAAAAAATAAAGTTTATTGGTAGGTATACAAAAGATAGCGCTTATATATATTCAATAAAACATTTAAATTACATTTAAATATATAATAATTTAATAATATTATTAGAGCTTTCATTAAAGTTTAAGTATTTAAGTACAATTAGGATGTTAATTTTGCTGTTTAAAATGCACCACAAACGAAACTTTCGTAATAGGTAATAGATTTTTGTGAGCATAGAATGAAATACTTTTTTAACTTTGTATTCACTGATTTCCCAGAGGCGTTGTAAAGATAGTCGTGCTGAAACATCTGACAGTCGCATGTTCAGAATCATTTTTAAATGTATGAGGCAATATCAGCATATTTGTTTGAGAGTTTCTGTACTACAAAGAAGATTTTTTTAACTGTCATTGAGATTTTTAAATCAGAGATTGTCTTCTGTATTTTCCATTTGTCGGCCTTTGTTATATTGACATGAATGTTTTTAAAGTCTTTACAGTTTTTATTAGCATTGTTTATTGTTTATTTTGAATGCTGTTTAACGCCACTTTCAGCAATTTTTCAGATATATCATGGCGTCCAGTTTTTATTGGGGAGGACGCTGGAGTACCCGGAAAACCCCCCGACCTTCGGTAGAGAAACTGACAATCCTTGTCAATTAAGATTGGAGTCTAACGCAACCTGCCTGCAATGAGGCTTGAACCCGATTTCTCAGTTTTGACGGACCACTTGATCAATAGTAGATGAACTACCTTAACCTATCGGCCACCGATGCCCCGTTATAAGCATTGATTAGTTGCATCTAAGTTGGTGATTCACCATATACATGCACTAAAAAGTACTCATTATAATTAGATAACCCATATCGCAGGTCCAAGTTAAGAGCATTAGAATGAATCTATGTGATATTCACCATTATCAAGATAAGTGTAAAATCTTTACTTGGATGATAAGTACTGAAAACTAAATGGACAAAGAAATAATCCTGAGTTATATGTTTACAATAAAAATATGTCAGTATGTTATTTTGCCTATAAATGATAAAGATATGAGCTTGCTCCCCTTTTTACCTTTAATTTCCCCAACCACTTTTAATTTTTTTATTTGGCATTTTCTATATAGAGATTTAGCATGTTATTTATCATGTTCTATTTTGAGCTTTTTCAACATGTTCAAGGAAATATATTCTTTTCCTTGCAAAACTTTCTTTTTGGGTAAATAAAAAAAACTTCATATCTGCGTATTTTACAGTAAAGATAGTTTACGTTTGTTTATTGTTGGTCATAATATTTTTTACTTCAATCAGTCAATGTCGAATAATTTCTATTACCGCTTCATTAGTTAAAACTGAAGAAAAAGGTTCCAAAACAATTATTCCAAAAAGCGGTTCGAAGGTGCAAATTCCTGGAAGCCACCGAAATAAGCTGAAAACGGCTTAATATTAACCATTGCCTACAGGCTATGTGATGAACATTATTATTGGGGCAGGTGGGAAAATCTAAGAGTGTCCAATCTTACTGAACAAAATTGACCTCAATCAGTTATGCATGCTTTTTAAACGGAGACAATTGCAATGATTGCGAATATCATTGTAATAAACACACATTGCTCAAATTCCGGCTCGAACTCACAACCTCATTGTTAACACGCCATTTATCTAAAGATGATGACTTAACAACCCATACCATTCGACCGCCCCCTCCTTGCCAAACCACCACCATGCATCCTTTTATCATATGAAAAAAGACAAATTAACGAAATACACACATTAAAATGTCTGATATTGCGGTTTGAAGAAAATGTCCATGTTAATATTGAACGTTATTAGAAATTCACATTTATTTGATACGCATAACTTCTTTTCAAGGTATACAACATGAAGACAACCTGAAACTGTTTTAAAAGTTCAAACTAACTTTTTATTTATTATAAATTTATCTCGATAGTCATCATGTATCAATTTTAAATAAGACATAAGTGGTACTTGAACATGAGTGATACAATTATGTACAAGGACGGAAATGATGTTTCCCGTTTACAAATCTGTATCCTGTAGATAACCAAGTAACTCTATGACTAAATTTTTAAGTGTTAAAACTGTAAAAGCGCAATACAGCCTGTTTGTCTCCATTTTGTTTCCATATAAAGGATAGCGGTGTTTTAACAACAAACTTAAGACAAAATTACAGGTAAGGTTTTTTTAATTAATTTATAGACATGAAAACACAATATTATTTGTTGCTGACCAGACGGGGATGATGCCCCGTGCCCTGTCCATAGGGCTCCCATGTACGTCTTCATGTGGTTCATAGTTGTTGCAGTCGCAAAGTTTTGTTCCCATTCGTCTATCCCTTACCTGTTCATTTATTTTGTTTATTTGTTCTCGTCCAGAATATACCTGTAATATTGGTGACTGACAGTCAATCGATCAATTATTCAACCAACCAATCAATATTATGACTATCATATAGTATAGTATTAAATTCACATTTTAATAAGAGAGCTCACTTATGGGTTTTGTGTTTTTTTATTTTTGTTTCGAGTGTATAATCTTAAACCATAAATAATTCTAGTCTTCGTTCGATTGCACAAATGTGAGCTTATTACACTCACGTAGTTGCTTGTACTTGTATATTATATATTTAAATGATGAAAATAATATTTAATTTAATTAATATATATTTGTGTCTGCATCTTATTGTAATTCCTGAAATCCTGAGACAAGAGTGTTCACATATCACAGGTTTGTTTTTATTTAGGGTAAAAGAATTCATATACGATCCTAGAGGTATGTTTAATCTAATTCTATAAGTATCTAAATATAACTTGCTTCTTTAAAATAGTTTAACATAAAAAAATTTAAATCTAAAAAATAAAAATTCAAACCTTTTGTGGTTTTTAATATAAAGAAATTTATTTTCCTTACCAATGTCTATGACATTTTTCACTGATGCAGAAATCAAATTTCTTTAAATAACATGCCTGTTTTAAAACATTATTTTCGTATAAAAATAATAATCTAAATTAGCATTTTTGTTGCTAATTATGTGAGTCTACATTGTCTTTCATTTTTACCTTTCATTAAAGTTCAGTGTCATAAATAAGAAATAAGCAAATAAACAAGGCGCATCTAATTTACAATTTACAATTAAATCACAGAAATATCTCTAACCCCCATTGACACGCCTCGTTCTCGGCCAATCTTGTGGGAGAGAGTTTGGGATTTAGAAATCGTTAATAATCAAAACCCAGGGAAATTAAATTTAATGTTCAAGATTGATGAATTTTCTAAATAAGGGTTTCATTTTCTACCCTAATTATGAAATAATCCAGAAATAATAATGAAAATTATCGATCAAGGCTTTCCGGATGAGTGGTCACAAGCGAGTTAAAAATACTGTTGGACTGATGATGATGCACGAGGGGAACATCATGCATTACGTAATACTACAAAATTTTAAATTGCATTATTTTTATCAAATCATCTATTGAATTCCTATAAAAACAATTCACATTCTATTATGTGAAGATTAGAAACTGCATAAAAAATACAAAGCTTAAGCACCCTATAAATTCTGACATAACCAAAGAAATAAAATTGAAAATTATCGATCAAGTCAAATTTATAATCATCTATATTTTTATGTAAAGATACGAATGCAAAAAATATGAAGCTTGCTCTATCAATCGTTAAATAATCCAAACAAAAAAAATATATTATGATACAATTGAACCGAACAAGTCTTGCTAAGAGATATTTCTGTTGTGTTATTTTAAATTAAACGTGCCTTGTTTATTCGTTAATTGCTTATTTATTACCTGACACTTCACTCACTTCACTTTGATGAAAGGTAAAAATAAAAGACTAATAAAATACCGACATAATAACCCGCGAAAATGTAAATTTAGATTATGATTTTTAAAACAGGTATGTTGTAAAAGAAATGTTTAAATTGTTAAAATCAGTGGTAAAATGCAATAGCAAATAGAAGGAACATACATTTCTTTATAATAAAATAGTCATTAAAAGATATTGATTTGATATATTTTAAGAAATGTTGATGTTAAACTATTTAAAACTTGAAATTTAGATTTAGAATAAAACATACCTTGGATCATATATAAGTCCTGAAAACTAACACAAATTTATGTCATCACCAGTTTACTAAGTTTTTTAAAAAATCACAAAGGTTAATTGGATTGTTTTGCAACGGCTCTTCTAACATTGTTGTTGTTGTTTATTTTAAATTCTGAAAATATCATTAAGTTTTCAACAATGTTCGTGCACGTGTTATTGTAAATCTTTTGAAACAATTTTAACTACTATAAAAAATAATTCAATGGAAATTGTAATGTGTTTTTTTCTTCGATATTTCTACGATGCTCGGCGGAAAGACTGTAACGGTAACTGTGGATCTTACCCCCCCCCCCACAGAACCACGGGACTATGGGATTTCGAAAAGGTAATACATTACGTAATAAACCGTAACCAAATCTAAAACTGCCTTTTTATTATCAAATTATCTAACTAATTAACAAAAGAAACACAAAATATACATTTTATTTTGTAAAGATAAGAATGCATTAAAAACAAATACTAAGCATACCCTATAAATCATGAAATAATCCAAGAAATAAAATTGAAGCGATGATCCTTTCTAGCGAGGTCAAAAGCGCGTTAATATACAATTTTGAACATCTTTACTACTCCTTATTAGATCAGGACAAAAAATGTATTTTAAAGCTTGAATGATTTAACAAAACCAAAAAAAAACTGTAAATGAAATATTTTAATTAATATTTAATTAGCCTTTTTATCACTTACAGCATGAACTATATTGTATAGTATGGTTTTTTACCTGGAAAGCGATATATGGTTAATCGTACCCGAAAACAATTATATATATCATTAAGAGATAATAAGAAGAGATAATAAGAAGAGATCGAACATATCATAATCCAGGTGAACTCAGATCAATATACATTGGTATAAGATAATAACACAAGATTTTATAAACATATATTTTTTAAACAAATAAAATGACCCTATCACAATGTTAATGGAGCAATTAAATTGTTAAGACACCATTGATATATTTAGATAATTTACAACTGCCCAGCGATATATCTTTTATATAAACCCTTTCGGGCCGCACAACCGTTTTACCCTATATAATACGTCCCCACCCCAAGCACCAGTAGCCCAGCTAGGGGCGTAGTAATACATGTTATAGTTGAAACAATGTGGATGCACGAAAAAAGGGGAAAGGAGTCTTGGGGCCACCTAAGACCCAGTAGGTCCAGGGCACAACCCAGGTGGTGAACCAGGCGGTCGAAGCCCTGAGGAAGCTCTGCAAGAATGGAATATTGAACACGTAGTATAGACTTCAACGAGATAAATGCAGCAGAACTTTTTAAGTATAACAATTAAGCATTGCATCATGTTCCGAAAAAGAAATAAAAAATTATTCCAATTTTAATGGAAAATATAGGAATTAAATAGAATGTTTACCAATTTAAATTAAAATTATTGGATTTAAACGCAAAAATATACCATATAAATGAAAAACTGCCTGAATATAAATGAAATTATTGAATTAATGCAACAAATGTCATGCTTTATTTGTAAATAATGACGTCAGCTTCTGGTCCCATTGTCAATAGTTCTAACGATATTTAGTATTCTGTTCTGGCTTTATGACTTTTCGTCGAAAACGACATTTGTTTGTGACGTCAATTAAGCTACCGCTCGAATACGAAAATTTTAAGTAAAAAATCGGCTAGAAGTACACTTTTTATGTTAATGTATTTTCTTGTTGCAGAATATAAACAATATTCGTACATTAAACGTGCTACGATGATTGTTTGATACACCTATTAGTGACTATTCTAAAATGACGTCCTGCTTTAGATATTTAAACAAAGCCGTGTCAAAATTCCAAAAGGTTTAGTTTGCACATGCGTAAGCTGTGTTTTTTTGTAAATGTAAAAACTGACTTAAAAATGCAGTTTGAACTATGTGTTATCCATAATTATCGTTATTGTTAATGATGTAGTAATATTAAGGCTGAATTCTAAGATTTGTATTATTTAACAATACTCCCGATAATAATTTATTTAACAATTTTACATTCGAATGAACACACGATGAATACTACGTCACAATAAGAAGTCCGACGTCATATTACGCTCAACTGAAAATTTCAAACTGGAACAATGAAATTTATTTGTATTCGCCGCAAAACAGTCAAGAAATGCGAGGCTCTGTTTCTAAGACTCGCACAAATCACGGTTTTGATAGGAAAAAACTCACAGGAAAAAAAGTCACAAGAAAAAACGTCACAAGAAAAAAAAGTCACAATTAATAAGTTGACTTGGTCACATATGTTTTCATAAAATGAAAATACTTGTATGTTTATTACAATTTTTGTAATATATTTTTATCAAAACATGTTATACAAGTTATTGAGTGCTATTCAACATATGTATGGTGTAACACAATAAAAAAATGTATTTAGTAAACTTCGCACTTACAAGTCTTTTAAGAGTGAGTTTAAGGTTGAACATTATATTAAAAGTACCATGCCTACTAGATATAGAAGTGCTTTTGCTACTTGCACCATTGAAAGGTGAAACAGGGAGATACGAGAATTTACCGGTTGATAAGAGATTCTGTTTTAATTGTAAGAATGTTACTGAAGATGAGAAGCATGCCATATTAAAGTGTCAACTGTATGCAAACTTACGTGTTGATTTTATTTAAACATGCCACTGATATTAATGTTAATTTTAATAGCTTCAATGATGATGAAAAATTTGTATTTCTTTTCAGCAATGACGAAATATGTTTCTATACTGCCAAATCTGATATGATATTTTTCGAAAGTATTCTTTTTACTCCTGAGTTTTATTTATTTCTTTTTTATGTTATTTTTATTTTGTATTTTATCTTTTTTACCTTTGGTATAGTAGAAATAATAATTTTTTGTTTGTTTGTATTTTAGCAACTACTATCTCGTTTTCTTTTTAATTAACCATTATCTTATACTATGTGTATTGAAAAATTGTAATATGTAGGTTTTAACGTATTTTGTAGGCTCTCCTAACTTTTATAAGAGTGGCTCTTTTTAAATATATAAATATATGTATATTGTAATTAGATTGTACAAGAGGTGAGACTTTAATAAATATAGGATCTTACATTGGTACGAGTGGATTATCGGATTTCTTCCTATCGAGATATCGTTAAATTATGGAATTTTAAGTCCGAGCCTTGAAAAGTAGTAAATTTGCGAAACGAAGTACAAATTCTCCCAACCCCAATTTTACGTTCATGACTTGAATACGCGGTAAATGGAAGGTGTTTTGTTTATGACGTCATGAGTTCTTATTGTGACGTTATTATTTTTAACCAATCAACTGCTGAGAACAACAAATTCACTAGTGACGAGAAATATTTTTTCCACACCGGTGAAGCGGTTGAAATATTACGTCAAAATTAGAGAATAAAGAATCTAATGAGATCCTAGCCGAAAGTATAGCTTCAAAATAAGTGACCTATTTAGTAAATAACGTGCAATAAAAAATGAACATGTGTGACAAATTACTGCACTACTGTAAATTGCTTACTTATTCTTTTGCTTTGATATAACATTTCGTTAAATAGTTATAAGATAAGATAAGATAAGATAAGATATTTTTATTTCCTAATCATAGGGCTCATGACAAGCATGTAATCACATAAAAGTAAAAATTAAAAAAATTAAAAATAAAAAAAGCCTTTCTCTCCCACTTGCATACACTCACACATACAACTATCGTTCTGATTAGGGATGATTGATTTAACAGTGCAACATATAAATGAAAAATAACATATAGATACAAATGTATTTTAATTTTTTTTTGTTTATTATGAGGAGTCAGTTGCCTACATTGTATATATGGAACGAAGGATAACTCTTACTGCCCAGAAAAGAAAAAAAACAATTCAAGAATACAATAGACCAATGGCCTTTCTATGTTATTTTCCATATAGGGTACCCCTTTTCGATTATTATTTCGTTGAAAGACAAAGTTAATTTAATGTTAAATTAAGAGAGATTATTTATGTTAAAGAATAGGGAGTTTATTTGGTGTTATTAAAAATATAGGTTCGCATTGCTTTTCTGGCTGAAAAATGAAGGTCAAAAAGGGGGAGTCTCATTTTTTTCAAATTTCCTCGAGGTGCCCCTACGTATTCGAAATTTGATTTCTTCCTACTAAATGTGTACAAAACTCCTTTTTTGTGTATTTTCATAACAAAGATTGCATTTCTTTCCAAAATATATTTACTTTAACAATCACTATTGACCAATCGCGTTTAACCTGACAGTTTTTCACGCTTTACTTTGTGCTCATAAAATGGCCGCGCCCATACCGTTATGCAATAGTACATTGATACCTATAGAGATATTAAATGGATGCAGAATTAAGCAAATTGCATACCTTTGGTACTGTTGATTAAATTACAAAACTTGTATGTAGTTGGGCATACACATCGATGTTCCTTTATGCTTTAAGTGCCGTTTTTTAAAGGCCACCCCTACAAAAAAAGGCGCGTTTTTGCAAGTAGTTTTTTTCTCCTCAGTCTGTGCTGCGCTTCAAAATTGATGTTTTTTTATCTTTACTGTTGGTGTTTTTCACATAGCATGTGTAGATGCCTATGTTCGACGATTGTTCTATCTTAAATTTTCATTCAGGGTCCACAATTGAACGAACGATATGCGGTCTAAATGATCTTCCGAAAATTAACGGTTTTTGAAACAGACTATAACTTGTTCAAAACTGACCTAAATTTCATTGTACAACATTATGGTTGAATGCTGGACCTTACTTCGGTGATTTGTAAACAGCGTTTCGAAATAGTTTAACATTTGCGAAATTATCGCCCATTATTATAACACAACCAGAAACTCAGATTAGGGCCGAAAAAACGTAAAGATCATAGTTCTTTTATAATTGTCAAAAGTTCAATTTGAATCACTGAAATAGACTAAATTTGCTGTTTTATGCGTCCTGTAACATACAAACTCCAAATGTAGTGTACACATTGACCACGAGCCTTTCAGTCATTGTTTTATCATTCCGACCCTTAACGTTGCATTGAAAATAGCATGTTTCATGAAATAGACTATAGCTAATTAAAACGTGAATATAAACAATGAATTTTGTAATAATCTATGATTTTATGCAGAATTTATGCGCTTAAAGTAAAATTTGCCGAATTCAAATGCCAAGAGAAACATGTATAGAATACAATAGACAAATGGCCTTTCTATGTTATTTTCCATATAGGGTACCCCTTTTCGATTATTATTTCGTTATTTGAAAGACAAAGTTAATTTAATGTTAAATTAAGAGAGATTATTTATGTTAAAGAATAGGGAGTTTATTTGGTGTTATTAAAAATATAGGTTCGCATTGCTTATTCTAAATCTAGTTAGTAGAACTCTCTTATCTCTGTTCTTAATAATGAAATAATCTTCAAAAGTGAAATTATGTTTAAATTTAAAGTAGTTGATCAATTTATTGTGATCACCTTTTTTTATTAAGTCTTTTTGATGGCTCCAATATGTTAAAAAATCAGTTTTGATACATTTTCTAAGTAAAATTTTGAATTTATTTTTACTGAGCTTTTTACAAAGTGCTAAATTTAAACCAAGTTTTTCACTAAAAAACATAATGTTTGCATACCACGATTGATTAGCCACAGCTTTATCAGCGGAGCTTTCAATATAAGCATCACTTAAGAGATCAGTGGGCGAGTTTTCAAGGTGGTGCCAATACATACACATTTGAATTACTATGTTAATATATAAAGGAAATCTACCTAGCTCGGATATAACTCCAATATTTGTGCAATTTTTGGAGACACCAAGAACATACTTGCAAAATTTAAGATTTAATTTATCAGGTTCCCAATCTTTGAAGATTTCAAAAAGATGCATGGCTCGTCTTTTTGGAGTCAAATTTAACATACCCCATATTTCACAGCCATATAAAGCTATTGGTTTGATGGTGTGATCAAATATATGAAGTAAAGTCTTAATAGATGGAGAACATGACTTAATGTTTTTGTAAAATTTAAAAGAAGCTTTAGCCCTTTATCGTATAGATTTTTTCTAGCTGCATTAAATTTTCCAGTATTAGTAAGAACTAATCCTAAGTATTTATAAAATTTCACACACTCTATTCTGTTTGCACCTATATTAAATTCATCTGACAGTAGTCTCACATTTTTATTAAAGATTATAATTTGTGTTTTCTTTGTGTTTATTTCAAGACACCAGTCATTACAATATTGGTATAAAATATTAAGTTGGGTTTGTAAGCCCTTTTTAATATCTAAAAATATCACCAGATCATCCGCATAGAGAAGGCAAGGTACATATTTATTATTTAATTGTAAACAGTCGCAGTTGTCCTCTAAAGCTTTGGGCAAATCGTTAATGAAAAATTTAAACAGGTTAGGACTTAAAACATCCCCTTGACGGCCTACAACTTTTGAACTAAAAAAATCAGTTATTTTATTATCTACCCTCACACAGAGTCTGTCATTGTTATACATACTATTTAGGATTCTATAGAAAAAACCATCAATATTTCCCTCTAACAATTTCAACATGATACCAACGTGAAGCACTTTATCAAAGGCTTTACGAAAGTCCACAAAACATGTGTATAGTTTTTTGCTACCACAGTTTAAATATTTATCAATAATGCATTTTAGAACGAAGACATGATCAGAAGTCCTGGATTTCTTAGAGAACCCAATTTGAGTTTGATGTATAATCCCGTTTTGAGACAAAAAATTATCAAGTCTGGTGTTTAAAATAATGTTAAACAGTTTGCCAATACTATTATTAATTGCTATGCCTCTATAGTTTTCAGGTTTGTTGGGATCTTCAGATTTGTACAGAGGGCATATAAAGCTTTGAGACCAAGACTTCGGATAGTGACCACATCTAAATATTGCATTGAATAATTTTAGAAAACATAGTTAACATAGTTTAGTTATGATATATATGTTAAAATGAAATGTCTTTAATATACATTTTACTTTATATATACAAGAACATAAACCTTGCCAAAAGCTTAGTCATCAAGTGAATGTATATACCTAAAAAAAACACATCCCATACTAAGACAACTTATTAATTGTGACTTTTTTCCTGTGAGTTTTTTTAACTCTAACTTGTGACTTTTTATCCGTGACTATTTTCCGTGACTTTTTCCTGTGACTTTCTTTCTTATATACCTACATAACTACACACCGGCGTGCGTGTATATGTTTTGTTAGCATTTATAGCCAGCTAAAATTTTGGCACGCTGAACGCGTTTTGACCCGAAGTATCCATTTAATTTTTAAAAAGCGCATGTTTGAGACCAGGTCAGCATCATTGTTTTGCGCTTAGCCTTCACAAAAATGGAGACGCACTTACGGCACAATGGTAAGGAACTTAAAGAATAGATTAATTTCCTGTATAATATGGAGTAGGCATTGCCATAATGCGAGCACAGACTATAAAGTCCTTTATTAATGTTTTTTATTTTTTTGCCCACCATTCCTAATTTTATTTTTTCAGTAAATTTTTGCGATTTACACTAATTCATTAACATCTGTAAGTCAAATAATTATAATCTATCTTTTAAATTATACCAAAATTTTGTTAGATGCATATGCCTGCAGGTCATGCAATACAGGCCTTACACATTTTTTGACAGACTGCCCCTACTCCCTCCTTTTCAATTGAATTTATACAATGTATGCAGCTCTTTTTGTTAATTAAGAGTTATCTCTCTTTGGTTAATGTTGCTATCATAATCCCCATTACCCCTATTTGTAAACACAGTATAAGGGTAAATTTTTTTTCTGCAACAGGTGCTTGTGTTTTAACTCCATTTTTAAAAGACCAAAGAAAATCAAGGGCCATGACATGAAATACTGGCGTTGACACACAGTTTGCATTGGGGGAAATATTTAAAATGTGTTAATATTCGGATGTTTTATGTGTCTGATTAGACTCTGTTCTTTGAAGAAATAACACATTATAGTAAGGATTGGTTTGTTTTTATGGGCCAGGTTGTCACATTTGGATGTTTTATGTGTCTGATTAGAATGTGTTCTTTGAAGAAATAACATATTAGTAAGGATTGGTTTGTTTTTATGGATCAGTTCATCACATTTGTATGTTTTATGTTGGCAGGCATATTGTGCCATTTAGGAATTTTTAAGTAACACGTATATTGGTCTACTATTATAAAGAGTGATCATTAACACTGACACGCTTATTGTTTAATAAACATCCTTTTGAAATGAAGCATATTTTATGCCCCAGTGATTGTTACCCATAAAACAGGTATTGTAAAAAATCAATCACCATTTGTAAGAATATGTAATTGCGCATAGGAGATGGAATTGACAGGATGGAAATTCGTACGCGTACGATCACTGAAACGGATGAGTAAGGGGATGAGTAAAATGTTGAAAAGGCATGTCCACAACTAAAAACACTTGTACAATACGCATCTAGACACGTGGGCGAAGATCCCTGATATAGCAGAAAAATTGTTGAAAGTGGCATAAAACACCATTCAAGCAAACAAACAAACAAGACAAACCCACCTTTTTTTTAATGACCTTAATCTTCTCGTAAAAAAAAACTGTTTTTGTCCATAATCCTAATGCCTTTTTTTACAGTGGCAGCACATATTTTGTATAAAAAATGTGCTATAGGATATACAATTTTGAGGAAATTATTTATTTGATCTACATAATACTAGTATTTAAATCCATAAAAATATAAACTGCATTAAGTATTTAAGAAGAATTTTAAAAACTTGTACCACAATGCCACATTCAATATGGATGCTGCAAAAAGAACAGCAACTGCAATTTACAGAGACAAACACAGCTTTTTCTCTGAGTTTGAGTTAAATGAATTTATTTTCAATACACATGTCCAAGTCTCAGTAAAGTAGGTATATCCCTAGTAAAAGTTAACTTTTTCTTACATGTAGTTTTATAGCAGTTTTAATTTTGTACCAGTGAGTTATATTAGGCAGTTGCAAGCAGTTTTTAAGAACTGCTAAATTTTGTATTCTTTGCAGTTTTACATCTCTAGGCAGTTCCAATAACTGCATATGAAATCAAAGGAGTTTTATATAAGAAGTATTTTTGTTACAAATTTAAGCAATACATGGATATACAATCATTAAAAAATTAAATTAAAAAAAATACAAACTTTTTTCTGTTTATCTTGTAGTCTTTTATTGTGATGTATCGTATATATTAACTCGAAAACTAAGTTGATAACCCTGTTAAAATTTCACAACAGCCACTTTTTTTTTTAAATTTCATAAAATGTATTCTTATGTACTTATATATACATGTATACAGTCTTAATCATTGTAAAATATTTTAGTTAGAATTTTGTTGTGCTCACAGGAACATTAAATGTCATTTCAATGTAAATTAAATGCGACTTTTAAGAAATCTTAAGGTGTAAACTTGTAGGCTATTCGGACACTGAATATAAATTGTACCTGATAATCGTTTGTATGGCAGTAATTACACGATAGAGTGAGAGTTTGTTTCAGGCGTTTAAATCAAGAAAATAGAGTAGTTATATCCTCGGTGTGAGAGTTGTTTACTGATAAGATGGTCAACAAAGCAAATATACTCTTACCCCAGGCGAAATGCCCAAACGACTTTTAAGAAATCTTTAATGTGTTAACTTGTAGGCTTTTCCAAAAAGGGGGGTTGGGGTGGGGGTACGACACTGAATATAAATTGTACCTGATAATCATTCGTATGGCAGTAATTACACGATAGAGTGAGAGTTTGTTTCAGGCGTTTAAATAAAGAAAATAGAGTAGTTATATCCTTGGTGTGAGAGTTGATTACTGATAACACCATTCTGATAATGATGGTAGAAAATGATCCATAATAATTGAGAAATGACAATTAGAATGTTTAAAGTATAACATAGCAAAGTGTTTCAAAACAGAAATTTTTGCTATTTTTGTCCAATCAGAATGCAAGTTTGTATTCAATAATCATTCATTACTAGAGCTCCAGATAAGCTGCGTATTTGAGTTATTATGCAATTAAACTTTCATAAAACCCAATTATTTTTTAAAGTTTTGCATTGCAAAACTCAATATCAAAGGCCTATAAATCCCAACCATTTTTTAGAAACACTCTTAATTCACTCACTGAGTGAATAAAATTGTTCAGTGATTGCGTTTATTCATTGAAATAAATGCGCAAAGTTGCGTAGTTGCGATTCCCATCATTTTGCAATGTAACAACCGAGGTATTCCGAATGTAATATATTTCATGCAACATACGGTGCTCCAGGTATGAAGATTTATTTTACAAGAAGAGTTGCATGTTCCCTGTTGAATATACGTTTCTTCAAAAATTTTATTTATGGTTAGAACCAGTCTAGTATTTTGTTGTGGCACCATGAATAGACGTGGAAGAAAAATGGCCTTTTTTCTTCCATGTCTATTGTTCGGCTTAGAGTCTAAGCCGAATAATAAAAAGTGACAAAAGGTTATCTACATGTATAAAACCATAGTGACATACATTTTTGTTAGAATAAAAAATCCAATTCAATAAATTTTAGATGGGTGATAAACCCAATTAACTTATTTTTGAGTGGATTAAAAAAAATTATAAAAGTGATATATAAAAAAATACCAAATAAAATAAATCATAAGATGGGTGAAAAACCCAATGAAGAAAATCTTATCTGCAGCTTCAAAGGTCACAATTCGAAAATATTCCTACTGTGTCAGAAAAAAAAATCGATTTGAAAATAAATAAACTAGTATATTGACATCATTATTTACATGCAGTTTTTAACTTTATTCTCACTTAGATGTTATTCTCAGGTAAAAAGTGCAGCTCCTTGCTTTCACACATGCATATATATTTGAAATCTATTTTTTTCCTAAATGGAAGGCATTAACATGGAAAGATTTTTTTTCATGTAAAAGTTCTTCCTTTCCATTCCATTTTCCATTTAGCGGAAATGGCAAAAAAGTCCAACATACGACTTTTTAACTGTACACAATGAGCATTGTTCTTATAAAGATAAAAGGGGGAGTTTGTAGTAAGGGAAAAAAAATGGTAATATGTTCATGATGTTATTGTATCCACTTTTTGAGACAGAGTCAACCAACTTTCTGTGAACTACATGTATATGGTATGACTTGTCTAGATATATGTATTAAATAAAATGTATTCAATTTAGACAATAAATTTGTGTACAAGGTAGTTTATTCTGTTGTCAGGAACAAAATATCATTGAGAAATAAGATTGCAAAAATGTACATTTCATCTAATAGGTTGTTATGTACTTTAATACCTGGTCATGTGACCAGGGTCTGTTGCACTAATGATGTCCTTGAGGTGGTGTGATGAAGCTATTTTAATCTTTTCCAGTTGATTCCAGACTTTTGTCGTCTGCTTACAAAAATATTTTCTGCTGGAAGGCAGTGCTAAACTTTAGATGAATAACAAATACTTAATTTTTTTTAAAGATTTCAAAGAATATGGAGAAACTGAATAGTGTAAGTAATAAAGTTTTTATCGTCAAGTAAATACGTTAACATGTACTAGTACAGATCTGGGGCTTAATGCCACTTTTATCAATTTTTCAGCCATACATGCATCAACTATCATGGTGTCCAGTGTTAATGGTCTCATTAGACAAAGCAACATAGTTTTGCATTGCTGTGTGAACAGAAACATGTATTGTTTACTACAATCCTCCATCTTTGTTTGACTGAATAGAATTTTAATTTTTACAAAACATTAACATGAATGGCAGGTCACATAAATGTGTCGACAGATTAACAAAATGGACAATGGACATTAGACTTGATGGTGGTCAAGTAAAACTAAATGTACATTGATCTACATTTACATATATTGTGTTACTATGGATTGACTGTTATAATATCATTTCAGGAACTTCTGGAGGCTGCTAAGAATGGTGACATTAAGTCTGTGGAGGACTTGGTGGCCAGAGGGGCAAATGTCAATTATAAAGATGAAGTGAGTTACTTGTGTTTTAACATTTATCTGTGACAACAAATCATTAATAACACATCACACATGACAGACATCAGTCACACAAATTAAATATTTCACAGTAAGTGTCACCGTCTGAATCAGAAAATATCATAACTATGTCTGCTACAAAAAGTTGTTTGACATCAACATCATGGCTGACATCTCACTAATTAAATATTTCACCGCGAGTGTGACGATTTATTTAACTCATGGCTGACATCACCACGAGTGTGACGATTTATTTAACTCATGGCTGACATCACCACGAGTGTGACGATTTAATTAACCCATGGATGACATCACCACGAGTGTGACGATTTATTTAACTCATGTCTGACATCACCACGAGTGTGACGATTTATTTAACTCATGGCTGACATCACACTAATTAAATATTTCACCACGAGTGTGACGATTTATTTAACTAATGGCGGACATCACCACGAGTGTGACGATTTATTTAACTCATGGCTGACATCACCATGAGTGTGACGATTTATTTAACTCATGGCTGACATCACCACGAGTGTGATGATTTATTTAACTCGTATCTTTGTCCTGAATCAGAAAATATCGCGTTTGATTTGATTCGTTACAAAAACTACTTTTGTTATATGTAGGTGTATTACTTACATTGAGAAGATTTGATGATAAAATGTTTATTTACATAGAATGTTTACAGATTGTATATGTCTGTTGTAGGACGGAGAGAGTCCTTTACATTGGGCATCAGCTACCGGCCACACAGAGACAGTGTCCAGGCTGGTGTCCCTGGGGGCTGATATAAACAGCAAGGTCAAAAAGGTATGTATTTACTTAACTGATTTGTGTGTTTATCATTGATCACTAACAACAAATAAGTCACCATTCATTTTATGACTGTCCCTGTACTACTATAATCCTCCATTGTAGGTTGTCCCCAGGGGTCAGTCCCCACCCCCTAAATTATGTACATTTTTGTAATTTATATATTGATCAAAATTTACAATCACAGATCATTAATAATACTTTAAGTATGGCAGACGTCCGATTATTTCACACAAATATTTCATTGTAAGTGTATAGCCATTCATTCATTCATTCATTCATTCATTCATTCATTCATTGAATTCTTTCATTCATTCATTCATTCATTGAATTCTTTCATTCAATATTTATTCATTCAGTTGATCTGTTATATGTAGGTGTATTACTTACATTGAGATGATAAAATGTTTATTTACATAGAATGTTTACAGATTGTATATGTCTGTTGTAGTTCGGAGAGAGTCCTTTACATTGGGCATCAGCTGGAGGCCACACAGAGACAGTGTCCAGGCTGGTGTCCCTGGGGGCTGATATAAACAGAAAGAACAAGGTATTTATTTACTTAACTGATTTGTGTGTTTATCATTGATCACCAACAACAAATAAGTCACCATTTATTTTATGACTGTCCCTTTACCACTGTCATCCTCCATTGTAGGTTGTCCCCGGGGGTCAGTCCCCACACCCTAAATTGTGTACATTTTTGTAATTTATATATTGATCAAAGTTTACAATCACAGATCATTAATAAAACTTTAAGTATGGCAGACGTCAGATTATTTCACACAAATATTTCATTGTAAGTGTATAGCCATTCATTCATTCATTCATTCATTCATTCATTCATTCATTCATTCATTCATTCATCCATTCATTCATTCATTCATTCATTCATTGAATTCTTTCATTCAATATTTATTCATTCATTTGATTTGTTATATGTAGATGTATTACTTACATTGAGAAGATTTGATGATAAAATGTTTATTTACATAGAATGTTTACAGATTGTATATGTCTGTTGTAGTTAGGATGGAGTCCTTTACATCGGGCATTAGCTGGAGGCCTCACAGAGACAGTGTCCAGGCTGGTGTCCCTGGGGGCTGATATAAACATCAAGACTGACGGGGTATGTATTTACTCATTTATTTTATAACTGACATTGTCCCTGTACCACTATAATCCTCCATTGTAGGTTGTCCCCGGGGTCAGTCCCCACACAGTACATTTTCTAATTTGTATAATGATACAAATCTGCACACTGAAATAATCATTGTTTTATGTTTTTTTAGTAAGATAGTTTTTTGTTAGTGTACACATACATGTTTGTGTACTGTTGTGGGGGTACACATCAGTTTTCCCCGCCCCTTATGGCATCAGATATCTATTTCCTGGTGTTACAAATGGTTTGATTGGATTTAAAGTTTTAATTTAAGGGGGTTATCCCCACACCATCATAAGATTGATTATTTATTATTACACATGATATGAAGTATAATTCAATGACATTTTGAATCCCTACCCTATAAGTACACGTTTTTACATTCCTAATTGCAAGACTGGTTTAGTCAGTGAATAATTTGCTTCCCCCACCCCCTCAGTTCAGCAATATGTGTAATTAACTTGAAATGGGTGAAAATCCCCACCCTATAAGTATATGTTTTTACATTCCTGATTGCAAGACGGGTTTTGTCAGTGAATAATTTGCTTCCCCCACCCCCTCAGCTCAGCAATATGTGTAATTAACTTGAAATGGGTGCAAATCCCCACCCTATAAGTATATGTTTTTACATTCCTGATTGCAAGACGGGTTTTGTCAGTGAATAATTTGCTTCCCCCACCCCCCCAGTTCAGCAATATGTGTAATTAACTTGAAATGGGTGAAAATCCACACCCTATATGTATGTTTTTACATTCCTGATTGCAAGACAGGTTTTGTCAGTGAATAATTTGCTTCCCCCAACCCTCAGTTCAGCAATATGTGTAATTAACTTAAAATTGGTGAAAATCCCCACCCTATAAGTATATGTTTTTACATTCCTGATTACAAGACGGGTTTTGTCGGTAAATTAATTTGCTTCTCCCACCCCCTCAGTAAAGTGATATGTGTAATTAACTATAAAAGGGTGAAAATCCCCACCCTATAAGTACATGGTTTTATATTCCTGATTGCAAAACTGGTCTTGTCTGTGAATAGTTTGCTTCCCCCACACCCTCAGTTCAGCAATATGTGTAATTAACTTAAAATGGGTGAAAATTCCCACCCTACAAGTATATGTTTTTACATTCCTGATTGCAAGACGGGTTTTGTCGGTGAATAATTTGCTTCCACCACCCCCTCAGTTCAGCAATATGTGAAATTAACTTAAAATGGGTGAAAATCCCCACCCTATAAGTATATGTTTTTACATTCCTGATTGTAAGACGGGTTTTGTCGGTGAATAATTTGCTTCCCCCACCCCCTCATTTCAGCAATATGTGAAATTAACTTGAAATGGGTGAAAATCCCAACCCTATTAATATATGTTTTTACATTCCTGATTACAAGACGGGTTTTGTCGGTAAATTAATTTGCTTCTCCCACCCCCTCAGTTCAGCAATATGTGTAATTAACTTAAAATGGGTGAAAATTCCTGATTGCAAGACAGGTTTTGTCGGTGAATAATTTGCTTCCCCCACCCCCTCAGTTCAGTGATATGTGTAATTAACTTTAAAAGGGTGAAAATCCCCACCCTATAAGTCCATGGTTTTATATTCCTGATTGCAAGACTGGTCTTGTCTGTGAATAGTTTGCTTCCCCCACTGCCTCAGTTCAGCAATATGTGTAATTAACTTAAAATGGGTGAAAATCCCCACCCTATAAGACAGGTTTTGTCAGTGAATAATTTCCTTCCCCCACCCCCTACCCCCTCAGTTCAGCAATATGTGTAATTAACTTAAAATGGGTGAAAATCCCCACTCTATTAGTATATGTTTTTAAATTCCTGATTGCAAGACAGGGTTTTCTCAGTGAATAGTTTGCTTCCCCTACACACTCAGTTCAGCAATATGTGTAATTAACTTAAAATGGGTGAAAATCCCCACCCTATAAGTATATGTTTTTACATTCCTGATTGTAAGACTGGTTTTGTCAGTGAATAATTTGCTTCCCCCACCCCCTCAGTTCAGCAATATGTGTAATTAACTTAAAATGGGTGAAAATCCCCACCCTATAAGTATATGTTTTTACATTCCTGATTGTAAGACGGGTTTTGTCAGTGAATAATTTGCTTCTCCCACCCCCTCAGTTCAGCAATATGTGTAATTAACTTAAAATGGGTGAAAATCCCCACCCTATAAGTATATGTTTTTACATTCCTGATTGTAAGACGGGTTTTGTCAGTGAATAATTTGCTTCCCCCACCCCCTCAGTTCAGCAATATGTGTAATTAACTTAAAATGGGTGAAAATCCCCACCCTATAAGTATATGTTTTTACATTCCTGATTGTAAGACGGGTTTTGTCAGTGAATAATTTGCTTCCCCCACCCCCTCAGTTCAGCAATATGTGTAATTAACTTAAAATGGGTGAAAATCCCCACCCTATAAGTATATGTTTTTACATTCCTGATTGTAAGACGGGTTTTGTCAGTGAATAATTTGCTTCCCCCACCCCCTCAGTTCAGCAATATGTGAAATTAACTTGAAATGGGTGAAAATCCCAACCCCATAAGTATATGTTTTTACATTCCTGATTACAAGACGGGTTTTGTCGGTAAATTAATTTGCTTCTCCCACCCCCTCAGTTCAGCAATATGTGTAATTAACTTAAAATGGGTGAAAATTCCCACCCTATAATTATATGTTTTTACATTCCTGATTGTAAGACGGGTTTTGTCAGTGAATAATTTGCTTCCCCCACCCCCTCAGTTCAGCAATATGTGTAATTAACTTAAAATGGGTGAAAATCCCCACCATATAAGTATATGTTTTTACATTCCTGATTGTAAGACGGGTTTTGTCAGTGAATAATTTGCTTCCCCCACCCCCTCAGTTCAGCAATATGTGAAATTAACTTGAAATGGGTGAAAATCCCAACCCTATAAGTATATGTTTTTACATTCCTGATTACAAGACGGGTTTTGTCGGTAAATTAATTTGCTTCTCCCACCCCCTCAGTTCAGCAACATGTGTAATTAACTTAAAATGGGTGAAAATTCCTGATTGCAAGACAGGTTTTGTCGGTGATTAATTTGCTTACCCCACCCCCTCAGTTCAGTGATATGTGTAATTAACTTTAAAAGGGTGAAAATCCCCACCCTATAAGTACATGGTTTTATATTCCTGATTGCAAGACTGGTCTTGTCGGTGAATAGTTTGCTTCCCCCACTCCCTCAGTTCAGCAATATGTGTAATTAACTTAAAATGGGTGAAAATCCCCACCCTATAAGACAGGTTTTTTCAGTGAATAATTTCCTTCCCCACCCCTACCCCCTCAGTTCAGCAATATGTGTAATTAACTTAAAATGGTTGAAAATCCCCACCCCCTCAGTTCAGCAATATGTGTAATTAACTTAAAATGGGTGAAAATCCCCACCATATAAGTATATGTTTTTACATTTCTGATTGTAAGACGGGTTTTGTCAGTGAATAATTTGCTTCCCCCACCACCTCAGTTCAGCAATATGTGAAATTAACTTGAAATGGGTGAAAATCCCAACCCTATAAATATATGTTTTTACATTCCTGATTACAAGACTGTTTTGTCGGTAAATTAATTTGCTTCTCCCACCCCCTCAGTTCAGCAATATGTGTAATTAACTTAAAATGAGTGAAAATCCCCACCCTATAAGTATATGTTTTTACATTCCTGATTGTAAGACGGGTTTTGTCACAGTTTCAAGACTAAACATAAATGTGTAGTCAGAACGAGGCTATCCAATATGTCAAGAAATCATGCATTTTTTCTGGAATTTTTCTACTAAAAAATTACCATTTTTGCCACTTTACTGACTCCATTTTCAGAAAATGCACCAATCACAAATACTCATCATGAATATAATTACATAAATTGATGATTAATATTCAAAACTTATAAAAATCTCAATGGGGTAACAAAAGATGTCTATAGAAAACACTGTCAAAGATGGTTACCATGGTAACTTGTGAAAAAAAGCCATTTTTGTATTGTTCAATATTTCCATGAATAACTTTCTCTTAGGAATAAATTAAATCATCCTTAATTATTATTTTTAACAGACATACTATAAACTTAAAATGACATTGAAATCATTTCAGGGTACAGTGTCTCAAGGTCAAGGTCAACTAAAAATTGCAATTTCAGATATGAAAATCTCGAAGCAAAATCAATTTTAAGTGACCTTGAGAACAACACAAGTGACCTTGAAAGTTTTCTAAGGTCATACTATGTTGAAAAGATCCTTTTAGGTACATATGATGACAACAATTGTTATCTTGCCTCATATTAGAAGTATGGTCATACATGTATTTTAATATCGAAAAATTGCCATTTTTGTTTTATTACCATGGTTAACAACTTTAACAGTGTTTTTTTAAAGACATTTTTTCTTACCCCATTGAGATTTTAAAAATTTGTGAATATTAATCATCAATCAATGTAATTATATTCATGATGATTATTTGTGATTGGTGCATTTTCTGAAAATGGAGTCAGAAAAGTGTCAAAAATGGTAATATTTTTTACCAAAAATTATAGAGAATAATGCACTATTTCTTTACATGTTTAATAGTCTCAGTCTGATCACACATATACTTAAAGTGTTTTAACTGTTTTGAATATTGTCAATGAGATATTGAATTAAGCAAATAAAGAAATTCTATTGAATATGAATCGATTTTCCCCTGAAATATTGGGATTTGAATATTGCTCTTTTCACTGTATTTTAATCAACCCAAAATGGCAGCCACCGTTACCATGGCAACCGAAGTCAAATCATAACAAACAATAATTATTTTGTGGTCCAATGGTCAATTTCAACTTATAAAATGAAAATCAGCTAAATCTGAGACATGTCATGTCTCACCCTATATGGAAATCCTTTGATCCTTATGGAGAATTGGTGTTAAGGTGCCCGCCTTACAAAACATGTCAATATGATAACATTGGATTATTTATTTTGTCTTCCCATTTAATCATTTTTTCAACTTTTCAATTTTATACTAACAGAAAACAAGAAACACAGTTTTTTAACAGTAAACAGTTTGGACAATTTATGGACAATTATTTAATTGTTGAGATGACAAGATTATGTCTTGATTAAATTGCTAATATGGTGAGGTCCTAGACCACACTGTGTTTCCGTAAACAATGCCGATTACTCTATCTAAATTTGTTCTAAATTAGTATCGTCTTTGCCCATCCAATGCTATAGCTATGGCAGCTGTTCGCACATGTCCTACCATTGAGTACATCAGTCAGGGTATGCAATTCCACTCTTGAATAATGTGACAAAGGGCCTGTGTTGTACAGGGCATGCATGGCTTTTTTATACCCCACTATATAGTGGGTGTCAGTCTCCCTGTCCGTCCATCTGTTAAACTTTTCCCATAGGCGCAACTCCTCCTACACTACTAAATGGAATTTGATGAAACGTACATAGAATCTTTGTCACATAGTGCCATTGTGCACCTGATATTTAACATTTTGATTTGAATGATATTTGGTGTTGCCCATAGAAAAACATGGACTTTGCCATTGACCTAAGGAAGTGGGAGTATCAATTATCAATTAGTATTTTTAATTCTCCTATCTAGAAAATAAATGATTAGGGACAAATCTTGACTGTTTTGCTGGCAAATCATGCAGATGGACATAGCTTTAATTCAGAAAGTTTTAATTAAAGTGATGTAAGCCTGTGACCACAACTACCTCAGTTGTATATGTATATGCCACATATACAAATTATTTTCGATAACAGACTAACTTTTACCCAAATCTAACAAACAATGTCAGTGTCCGGAATGTCGAGAGCAGTTGCTATAATTTGCTATAATTAGGTATGTACAGGATATGGTCAAAATTTCTCGGATGAATGTGACCTATACTTTTGAAAGACTCAATGGACCGAAAACATCTAGTCCAATGCTTTTTTAGTTTTGATGGGAGCGTGGGACGTAAGAGAGCTCTCCATTAGTCAAACAGCGGATTTTGCGACACGGGTCTGTGTCGGTACATTTCACTTTTCCATTTCACAAATGACAATTTGTGTGGTTCAACCATACATATTTTCAATCAATGTGTTGATGGACATATTTCTAAAAAGTCAAATCTCTTTTGTAAAATGCAATTTTGTTTTGCAACAGTTTGACAAGCTAGCTGTTAAAAAAAGTAGCAAAAACATAGTTATATTTTCTGCTTTAACACAAAAAGGGCATCAGCTCTACATCAGTGTAGCATGTGACATTTTAAAACACCATAATGATTACAATTCCACAATACAATTGGAAATGAAAAAAATCCCTTTAGACGGGATATATGAGTAATAAATTTAAAGTTTACTAGGATATTTCTTATGACAAAACACTTTGGAGCCAAACTAATTTCAATTATCTACAGCCTTTGTTCTCATTATAACACCGGGACCATACTGGGAGGGTTCTCGGTGCTAGATCCACAGAGCAACCCAGTGCGTCCTCTGGTGGCTGATAGAAGAGAGCCTCTCGTTTGGGGTTGCCAGGTCATAATACGGAAAGTCTGGCTGTGGACCGTAGTGGGTAACATGTTTGGAGAGTGCCAAGCTCCTTGCACGCTAAAGACCTCTTCTGTAGATTTTGAAAAAGAATAGGCTTATTGTAGCCACTACAAAAGACTTAATTCTCCGACCCTACCTAATGCTCCATACTTTTCCAATGGCAGTCAAAATTGTGTTTACCCTTTGAGAATTGTAAAAAAAGTTATATTTTAAAATAAACTCATGTATTTTAAAACTACTTCTGTTAAAGACAGCCGTCTTGTTGGAGAGCATGAATTTCTGACACAAATTCAAAAGGGCCAGACCAAAAAGTTTTGTGATATTAGATTCAAATTTGTCCAGAGCTGCCATATCAGTTTTCACACATTAGTCTTTTCCATATGCTGGGACCATAATAGGAGGTTTCCAGTGCTCATACAGAGTTGCCCGAAGCGTCCCCTGGTAGCGGACAGGAAATGCCCTAGGATGTTTTCAGGTTATAATACAGAAGGTCTGATGGCAGATCAAACTGGATTACGTGTTGTAGAGGGCCAAACTTCTTGCACTGTCAAGATCCTTTCTGTAGATTTCATAGAAAGCAGGGTCATTGTTGCCACTACAAATAGCAAATTCTCTGCCCCTACCCCATTCTTCTTTCTTTTAAAGTAACAGTCACAATTTTGTTTGATGTTCTAAAAAACCCCAATATACACATAAACGCAAATTCTTCAACGCATCCTTAAAGTTGTATATACCTAAACCGTTGATTTTTTCTTATTTTACCATTAGCTGAACTTGAAAGCTGACATGTCATTAATGATCAGTGAATAAATATGTAATATTTAAATCAAATTTACTCAGTTGACGGATAGGTGAATTTTTGACATTTCAACAACAGCAATATACCAGTTTCTGATTTTAGATGTAATTGTGTTTGAATGTTGTTTAATGTCACTTTCAGCAATTTTTCAGTCACATCATGGTGGCCAGTTTTAAATTGATGGGGAGGAAACGAAGTACATGGAGCAAAAATTCGACCTTCGGTATGAAAGCTGGCAATCGTTGTCCATTAATATTGGAGTCAAGTATACCCTGCCGACAGTGAGACTCTAACCAATAACCTTAGTGTCGACAGGCATGAGAGTAAACTAGCTACCTTAACCATATGTTGTATCATTGACAAGGGAAGTTGTTGACACATTACATTTTTATTTGTTCTTAATTTTTTCAATTCTTTTAAAAATGCTTAAAAAATTTTGTAGGGTATGACACCATATGATATGACTGACAATGATAAGATCAGAGAAATACTGAAGGTAGGTGTACTAATGAGTAGTTATATATAATGCCACTGATGTCAATAGAGACTTACTGAAGCCTTACTGATGGTAGGTGTAGTAATGGGCAGTTATATTTATAGACAATGACAAGATCAGAGAATTACTGAAGGTAGGTGTTCTAATCAGCACTTATATATAAAGCTTATGATGATATCAGAGAAATACTGAAGGTAAGTGTAGTAATGGGCATTTATATTTATAGACTGCTTCAATGACAAGATCAGAGAATTACTGAAGGTATATGTACTAATCAGCACTTATATATAAAGCTTAATGATGAGATCAGAGAAATACTGAAGGAAGGTGTACAAATGAGCAGTTATATATAAGGACAATGATGAGATCAGAGAATTACTGAAGGTAGGTGTACGTTTGTGCAGTTATATATAAAGAAAATGATGAGATCGGAGAAATACTGAAGGTAGGTGTACTTATGTGCAGTTATATACAACATTAATTATGAGATCAGAGAAGTACTGAAGTTAGGTGATCCTGAACTGATGCGCAGTTATATTTATTAAGGACAATGATGATATCAGAGAAGTACTGAAGGTAGGTGTACTAATGAGCTTTTATATAGAAAGTTATTGATGAGATGGGGAAAATTCTGAAGGTAGGTGTACTCATGAGGAGTTATATAGAAAGCCATTGATGAGATCAAAGAAATACTAAAGGTAGGTGTACTAATGAGCAGTTATAAATAAAAACAATGATGAGATCAGATAAATACTGAAGGTAGGTGTACTAATGTGCAGTTAAATATAACGATAATGATGAGATCAAAGAAATACTGAAGGTATGTGTACTAAGTAGCAGTTATATATAAAGCTTATGATGAGATCAGAGAAATACTGAAAGTAGGTGTATTAATGAGCAGTTACTATTAGATATAAAGTTAATGATGAGATCATAGAAATACTGAAGGTAGGTGTATTAAGGGGCAGTTATATATAAAGTTAGTGATGAGATCAGAGAAATACTGAAGGTAGGTGTAGTAATGGGCAGTTATATTTATAGACAATGATGAGATCAGAGAAATACTGAAGGTAGGTGTTCTTATGAGTAGTTATATATAAGGACAATGATGAGATCAGAGAATTACTGAAGGTAGGTGTACTTCTGTGCAGTTATATATAAAGAAAATGATGAGATCACAGAAATACTGAAGGTAGGTGTACTTATGTGCAGTTATATACAACATTAATTATGAGATCAGAGAAGTACTGAAGTTAGGTGATCCTGAACTGATGCGCAGTTATATTTATTAAGGACAATGATGATATCAGAGAAGTACTGAAGGTAGGTGTACTAATGAGCTTTTATATATAAAGTTATTGATGAGATGGGGAAAATTCTGAAGGTAGGTGTACTCATGAGGAGTTATATAGAAAGCCATTGATGAGATCAAAGAAATACTAAAGGTAGGTGTACTAATGAGCAGTTATAAATAAAAACAATGATGAGATCAGATAAATACTGAAGGTAGGTGTACTAATGTGCAGTTAAATATAACGATAATGATGAGATCAAAGAAATACTGAAGGTATGTGTACTAAGTAGCAGTTATATATAAAGCTTATGATGAGATCAGAGAAATACTGAAAGTAGGTGTATTAATGAGCAGTTACTATTAGATATAAAGTTAATGATGAGATCATAGAAATACTGAAGGTAGGTGTATTAAGGGGCAGTTATATATAAAGTTAGTGATGAGATCAGAGAAATACTGAAGGTAGGTGTAGTAATGGGCAGTTATATTTATAGACAATGATGAGATCAGAGAAATACTGAAGGTAGGTGTTCTTATGAGTAGTTATATATAAGGACAATGATGAGATCAGAGAATTACTGAAGGTAGGTGTACTTCTGTGCAGTTATATATAAAGAAAATGATGAGATCACAGAAATACTGAAGGTAGGTGTACTTATGTGCAGGTGATCATGAACTGATGCGCAGTTATTTTTAAGGACAATGATGATATCAGAGAAGTACTGAAGGTAGATGTACTAATGAGCACTAAGTACTAAGTAGGTGTATTAATGAGCATTTACTATTAGATATAAAGTTAATGATGAGATCATAGAAATACTGAAGGTAGGTGTATTAAGGGGCAGTTATATATAAAGACAGTGATGAGATCAGAGAGTTACTGAAGGTAGCTGTATTAAGGGGCAGTTATATATAAAGTTAATGATGATATCAGAGAATTTCTGATCCACCTGCACCAAAACAAATTACAATAGGGTGTTACAAAAAGGGCAGTTACAAAGCAGGGGACACTACCCTTAAGACACTGACCACTAAAAAGTGGAAAACTTGCAGTCAAACGTTCTTAGGGTTGTCACAATACCAGACTTTTACGAAGTCACTTTTGCCTGTTATAAATTAAGACATCAGAACCAAAAACAAACCCATGCACAAGTTCCAGTAGGTGTCCAGTGGCCTCCATCCAGAAGTTCAGTTTAATACTAAATTAAAGAATATACATTGTCATTCAACGTCTGATTGACGTGGAGCACAAGCAGGAATGACTGGAAAGAAAAGTGGACTAATAAATATTTTAGAACTATATATAGAAGTGCCATTTGTTATGCTGCAACAGTCATGCATCATGTACCTCCCACTATTCTGGAGTCTTACAAACTGGAAAATAGCTTGAGTGTTCACAACCAACATACGGCTGTCCATCATGAATTTAGGCATTATACAATCGGTGTCAATCAAGGACTCCCGGACTGGGTAATCCATTCCAGTGGTAGCATACATTGAATTGGTTTATGTTGTATTAAAATTCTCTCTTGGCCTTTCATCCTCAATTCATCATCTACAGTTCAGATAATAGGAAAGGCGTACAAATTTTTTGGCAGATTGTTTTGTAATATGTTTAGGTGATCAAATTGCTCAAATTTTAACATTTTATGTAAAGCATGCAATATACACGTTTTCTGGATTATTTTCTAAACAGAAGGAGATATTGTGCTGATATTTAGTATGAGAGTCAACCGATGAGTTACATGATGAATTAACAAAAAATTAGTATTTGATACAATCTGATTAAATATTTGAAGTAATGCATTTTACATTGAATGCATTGTTTATGCAAGGCTGTCATGACATAACAATATATTGAATCAAATCAATAAGACAGCATATATTATTCAACGAAGGTAATAATACCCGAGCAAACGTGTTTGGGTGGGTATATAGGAATCACCCTGTATGTCTGTCCGTCTGTCCACATTCCTTGTAAGCCCAACTACTCCTAAACCCCTTGATAAAATTTAATGAAACTTAGCATAAAGGAAGTACATTATATGTAGATGTGCATGAAGGATTTTTATTGTCCTCGGATATCATTAAGGGGAGATAATTGGACTTGAAAGTGAAGCGGGGGGGCGGTATGGCTTTGTGAGCATGCTCACAGTCCAAACTTGTTATAAACACCTTTGAAAGGTAAGCACAATACACTATGAAACTATAATAGTTAGCACTTTAGAGAAAGTTTTGACAAGTGAACTGTTTACACCACCTGTCAGAAAGGGCCAGTTACATGTAAATAACTAAATTAATGTTGAAACCTGTTAAAATCAAAATTTGCAAGAAAACTAATGTTTCTTGAAGCTTTTTTCCGAACCAGGAGTGTGTTATAGGCCCTTGGGGGTTTCTGGTTAAAATAATAAAGGTAGAAGGGTAGTAAATGTTTTGGCTATAGTCGAAAGTACTGACATTTCTGTGATTTGCATACCTTTCTAACATTGATCAACAGTTATCTGTGCTAGGAAATTAATAAACTTTCATTCAACATTAAAATAATATTTGCAATATATATCTGTGACCAATTCCTTTTTAGCTCACCTGACCCGAAGGGTCATGTGAGCTATTGCCATCACTTGGCGTCCGTCGTCGTCGTCATCGTCGTTAACTTTTCTTCAAAAATCTTCTCCTCCAAAACCACTGAAGGGATTGCTTTGAAACTTTGCATACATCATCAGTAAAATGCCCTCTACCAAGTTTGCCCAAATCATGGCCTCAGACCAACCAACATGGCCGCCATGGCTAAAAATAGAACAGAGGGGTCAAAATACAGTTTTTTGCTTATAGTTCAAAACGTATAACAGATACAGGAAAACCGAAGAGACCTTCGTTCTTCAGCATCTAAAGCTCTACAAAACACTCCATTGGGTCAAAGTTGTATGATGACTCCTTATAGGAGTTATTGCCCTTTAATTGTCGAAATTGATTATTTTTGACATTTTTGCCTCAAAATCTTGAAAATTATTAGAACTAGAGAAAAAGTTAGCATTGCTTAATTGTTCTGCTCTATGAGGGCTACAAAAATGACTTAAGGGTCAAGATTGTCTGATGAACCTTTTAGGAATTATTCTCCTTGAACATTTTTTTAATCAATTTTACTTGATTTTAAAAAATCTTCTCCTCTTAAACCAATGGAAGGACTGCTTTGAAACATTGCACACATCATCTTTAGGATGTCCTCTACCAAAATTGTGCAAATCATGACACCTGACTACCTACATAGCTACATTGGATTAAAATAGAAAAAATGAAAAAAGGGGGGAGTCGAGAGAGTTTTCGATTGATGGTTAAAAAAAGGATAACAGGTACAGCAAATTTGAAGTGAACCTCCCTTCTCCCTCTAAGCATCAAAAGCTCCTCCTTATAGGAGTTATTTCCCTTAAAATGTCAAAATTAATGATTTTTGCAGAAGTGTTGGGCAATTCCAGATAGCAAAGAAAAGCTGGATAAAAAAGGGTTGTTTGGTTTCAGGTTCAGGTGAGCGACACAGGCTCCTGGGAGCCTCTAGTTTGCTAGTTAGAACATTTTGAGACGCTCCCACTCTTACATGCACTTTCTAATGCAGTGAATGTAAAGGTACTAAATTGTTAAAAAAAAATTACCAAATTTTTATCTTGCAAGATCTGAGAAAAATTTTACTACTTTTTAAAACTTATGCAGGAGCTTACAAACAAAAAATTGTACACATGTAACCACTATTGACCAAATCGTTACTAAACAAAGTATTTACTACTGTACTTAATGTAGGGTACACAATCTGGTAACCTGTTACTGGTACACATTTACTACTGTTATACCTATACTAAAATATCACATAAAACAACATATTTGGATCAAACATTATAACTTTGAATTTGTATATTTGTAGATGTCAAGAGATGAAGAAATTGCAAGGTCTGTCCTCCAAGGTAAACATGATTTTATTATACAATTCGTTATTTGATTGAATGAAAATGGAAATGACATTATTTACTTGAAATGGACTATAGCTGTTTACACCAACTGATGGCACAATACAACCTCTAATTGTTTGAAAGCATGATTTATCAACAGTTAAACATGTGTTAACTAAAAATAATGAGGCCATGGACAGAGTCAGGGGTATATAGTGGTCCTCATGTCCATCCGTTGGTCCTTCCACATTTGGTTTCTGGATAATTCAAAAAGTTTACATCCGATTTGAATGAAACTTTGGGATATTGTTATATATCATGTTGGTAAGAAGCCTATCGATTTTGGGGGAAATCCATTAAATTTTAAGGTCACAGTAAACGAAAAACGTTAGAAATTTTAACAAAAAAGTTGTTTCCGTACAATAACTCAAAACGTTTGCATCCTATTTGAATGAAACTTTGGGAACTTTGGGATATTGTTAAATATCAGGTTGGTAAAAAGCCTAGTGATTTTGGGGAAATCCGTCAATTTCAAGGTCGCAGTCCACAAAAAACGTTAGAAATTTGTAGAAAAAAGTTGTTTCCGGACGACAACTCAAAAAGTTTGCATGTGATTTGAATGAAACTTTGGGATATTGTTATATATTAGGTTGGTAAGAAGCCTATCGATTTTGGGGGAAATCCGTCAAATTTCAAGGTCACAGTCGACGAAAAACGATAGAAATTACAAAAGCGGGGGTACCAGTGATCGTTAGATCGACTTTGTCTAGTTAGGTAGGTTTTTGGTATTTGGCATGTTGGCAGATTATTTGAAAGCGAAGTGTCAGTGTGTCACATTCCATAGTCGAGGACATTTGATCTTGAACTTTGAGCTTATGGTTAAATTATTGCTTGCTGAATGACAAAGTTTTTGTCCAGGCTTTATCTTTTTTTCTTTTGAAGCAGACTTTTGATATTGGGCATGTAAATACATTATTTAAATTAGAGAAAATTCAGTTTGTTTGAATACTGTTTAATTCAACTATATCATGGCGTTCAGTTTTTTATTTGGGAAGAAACTTAGGTACAAGGATAAAACCCCAGATCTTTGGTAGGAAAACTGGCAAAGCTTGTCAATTAAAAATTTTATTCGAGCACACCCTGCCCACAGACAGACTTGAACCTGCAATCTAAATGTTGACAGACCACGTGATTAATAGTAGATGAAGTACCTTAACCACTGAGAAAATTCTGTAAATTTTATTTAATATTAGAAACAATGTCACCCTTGATAGGAAATCTAAATAAATGTAAATGCAAAACCAATCATCTTAGGGGTCATCCATAATTGTCAACCGTTTTCACAAGTGTGCAAAAAGCACACTTTTTCAGACCCCCCATCCCCCATCAAAAAGTATACATCAACCATTAACTTATATGAAAACCAAACTCCACAGAAACGAACAATTTCTGAAGATAAAAAGAAAATGTACACAAAAATGTCGAAATTTTTAACCCCCTCCCTCAAGTTTGCGGTTTTCACACTTATGAAAATGGTTGACAACTATGGTCAACCCCTTATTAACCATAACATTGTGTGCGTGACATTATACTGCATTGTTTTATTTCTCAAAGGACATGCAGAATGACAGGGCTGTTTGCATCTACTGTAAATGAATGAATGAATCAATCAATCAATGTATTACACTTACTTAAGAGAAGTTTGGTGGTCATCATAATAAGCTTGTCAGTAAATTCCAAAATTACCCTTATGGCTAGATATGTATAAGCAAGCTAAGGGCTGTAGTTAATTATTCAGGAAAAAACTTAGCAGAGCATATAATGTTTTTGACATCAGTCAATCCTTCATAGGTATTCTTGAAACTACTGATCAGAATTCTATTTAACTTAGAACAGAAGAAAATCAGATGCATTTGTGCATATTGACAAGAGATGATGATAGGTATTTTTGTAGGGTTATGCCCCTTTAAAGTTTGGAAATTTGAAACAACTTCTCCTGTTAAACTAATGATAAAAATTGTTTAGAAATTTGGTAGTGATGCAAATCTACAGGAAACTATAATAAGATATATGTGTAGGAGTTATGCCCCTTTGAACATATAAATTTCTCAAAATATATTAGTATTATACAAAATATATACAATTGTAAGTTCCTCTCCTTTGAAACTACTGAAAACCATTTTATGGAACTTGGTAGGTATGTTGGCAAGGAAGGTATTTTTGTCAGCTCACTGAGGATGTTTAGCTTGTTTCGTAGAAGTTTTGAATGGAAAGACATGTTTGTATGTAAACATGTTCACCAGTATCATTGCAAGCTTTTAAATGTAACTTGTTTTACACTATGTGAGACATAAATTTTTTACTCCCTTCATTTTGTCACTAGGGCCATGTTGGCCAAGTGGTTAATATAGTTTGTATACTGTTGATCACGTGGTCTCGCAGTATTCCTACCAAAGTTTTCTGAAAGTACACCAGTAAAAACTAGATGCCATGATATAGCTGAAATATTGCTGAAAGTAGTGTTAAACACCAAGCAAAAAAAGAAATATTTCATTACCACTATTGACATAAAGGTTTAACAGGTCTTTTATATCATGTGCTGTCCTTTAAATCCAATGTGTTACTATTTATATCATGTGCTGTCCTTTAAATCCAATGTGTTACTATTTATATAATGTGCTGTCCTTTAAATCCAATGTGTTACTATTTATATCATGTGCTGTCCTTTAAATCCAATGTGAAACTATTTATATCATGTGCTGTCCTTTAAATCCAATGTGTTACTATTTATATCATGTGCTGTCCTTTAAATAAAATGTGATACTATTTAAATGTTTTTAAGCGGGATGCATAGATTCTTTTTCAGGCTTCATTGTCTGTGACAGTCCATTAATGGGTCACAATAAAGATAGGATCATTCAGCTGAAATAACTGAGTTTTTCTGCATATCTGATTATCAAAATGAGATCCTTTTTTCAGAACTTGGCCTTGATACGGTATCTGATTTTAAACAAATGCTTCAGCAAGGGAGTTATAAGTGTTTCTGGAATCGTGTATATTTAGTTGGACCATATGGTGTAGGCAAAACTACCCTAGCAAAGCTCTTGGTAGGCGAGGAGATCCCTGATGAATGGAATTCTACTGATGGGATTTTTATATATCTTGGGAGAGCTGCAATGGATACAGAAAGCAAAAAATGGGTGCTTCTGAAAAAAGGTAGTTTGATATAGTGTTTATATACAAATAAAGAACAAGCAGATATTTATACCCGAAAAGCGGGGGTATATAGTGATGGGGTGTCCGTCTGTCTGTCCATCACACTTTCTCTTATTTGCAACTCCTCCTACACCACTGAATGGAATTGATGAAACTTACACAGAATCCTTCTCACATAGTGCCATTGTGCAGGAGATATTTAACATTTTGATCAGAATGATATTTAAGGTTTCCCATAGAAAAACATGGACTTTGTCAATGACTTAAGGGGATACCCATCTCTTATGTGCAACTCCTCCTACACCACTAAATGGAATTTGATGAAACTTACACAGAATCCATGTCACATAGTGGCATTGTGCAGGAGATATTTAACATTTTGATCGGAATGACATTTTGGGTTTCCCATAGAAAAACATGGACTTTGTCATTGACCTAAGGGAATACCCATCTCTTATGTGCAACTCCTCCTACACCACTGAATGGAATTTGATGAAACTTACACAGAATCCTTGTCACATAGTGCTGTTGTGCAGGAGATATTTAACATTTTGATCGGAATGATATTTGGGGTTTCCTATAGAAAAACATGGATTTTGTCATTGACCTAAGGGGATACCCATCTGTTATGTGCAACTTCTCCTATACCACTGAATGGAATTTGATGAAACTTACACAAAATCCTTGTCACATAGTGCCATTGTGCAGGAGATATTTAACATTTTGATCGAAATGGTATTTGGGGTTTCCCATAGAATAATATGAAAATTGTCATTGTCATAAGGTGATACCCATCTCTTATGTGCATGCAACTCCTCTTACATCACTAAATGGAATTTTATAAAAGTTTAACAGAATCTTTGTCACATAGCGCCATTGTGCACCTGATATTTAACATTTTGATCAGAATGATATTTGGGTTTTCTCATAGAAAAAAATTGGACATTGCAATTCTTTGAGGTGAGGAGGGGTGGGGACTCCCATGTTATAAACCACACAAATTTGTATTGCCCTAATCAGAGTGGATATTGACCTTTTGATATGTATTGCCCCAAACAAGACTGAATATTGATCACTGACACTCTTCTACTAAAAACCTGAGAAAAAAAATGGCTTCTAGTCTGTTCATGTGGTTTATTCAAATTTTGTAACAATTCTGAATCTGATAATATTGTCTATTAAAAATTTATCAACAATAAAATAAAATCATCTCAAATTATCAATAATTTATTTTGTAGAAAACTTGTATTTTGAAATGAAATTTGAAAACTTAATTGAAAAAAAATCAAAATACTCAAAACACTGTCATCCAATTGAAGTATTTTTGTATAAGAAGTTAGACATATTACATATTACCCCAATATTACCCCAGCTAAACGTTTTGATGCCCTCATCAAAAATTTTACCCAAAAAAATAAGATCATCTCAAATTATCAATAATTTATTTTGTAGAAAACTTCTATTTTAAAATGAAATTTAAAAACTTAATCTAAATTAAAAAAATCAAAGTACTCGAGGCACATCATCCAATGAAGTATTTTTGTAAAAGAAATCCCAAAAAAAATTAAACAATCAAATGTAATCCCCAACACCAAAGGTTGTTAAAGCTGATTTTTTATTGGTTAATACAAAAGTTCAATCTGGGATCATGTGTAATGGAATCGGTCAGAAAGCATTAAAATTGAATCTTGTACTAGTCTGAGAATCCTCTGCTATCCAATATCTTTTAGCTCACCGGGACTGAAGTTCGGCATGAGCTCTGCAATTACTTGGCGTCCATCATGAACTTTTAAAAAAAAATCCCTCTGAAACTCTTTGCTAATTTTTTTCAAACTTTGCCGCAATCTTCCGGTTCCTAGTTTCTAATTTGTACCCAGGGTATTGATCAATAGACAAAGATGGCTTCTATTACTCAAAATAGAACATGGTGTCAACACACGTTTCTGGTCAATATATCAAAAATTGTTATAGCTATTGAGAAAACCATTACTTCAAATTGATCAGCACATAAAAGTCTGCAATAGTTAGGAATCATTGCCTTTAAATGAAGATTTTCAGTTTCACAATATAACATGAAAACTATAAGAGCTAGAGTGAAAGTGTAAATAGCACAAATAATCAGCAATACAAGTCCTATAATTCACTTATTGGTCTGAAATAGTCAGATGATGAATTTTTATGAAAATTTTCGTTTTTGTCCTTTAACCTAATCCTGTAACCTAAAACCTATAACAGCCAAAATGAAACTGTAAATGTATGGAGAAGACGTCTTAATTCTAAGTTCTGGTAACTTGTGTCTAATCCAAATTGTTTTACTTGAACAATAAAATATGTTTAAACTAAACTAACTGTAAACTGCAAAAATGATACAGCTTTATTGTTCTGAAATTGTTGGATAGCTCCTTATAGAAGTAATTGCCCTTCGGTAAAATTGTTTAGTGAATTGGTAGTTTTTGTCGTGTGACTTAAATGCCATATAAACAGCTAGAGTGAAACTGAAAATTAACAAATGATCATCAGAGCAAGGCTTACAAATCATTTCTTTGTTTATAGCAGTTATTACCCTTTAATTGCCAGTTTGGACAAAATAATCATTTTTTGTAATATAGCTAGTCTATATGTAGACTAAAACTAAATTACAAGCCATACAAATAATTCAATTTTCAGAAATTGTCTGATGGCCACTTATTTTCTTTACTGAAATTTTTTAAGTTTAGTTTTTATATGCCGGTCAAAGGCGGGTCATATGGGAACACCCATGGCGGTGTCCACAGTGATGTTCGCTAACTTTGAACAGTTGTTGTCCGATCTTCATGAAACTTGGGGAAACTGTTTATGGGCATGATGTCTCAGCCAAGTTCAAAAATCGGCAACATAAGAGTTATGGTCCTTTATTTGTACAAAAAATGGCAAATTTGTTTTGTTTGCTCTCTAACTCAGTGAGATGTTGTCCTATCTTAATGAAACTTGGCGAAAATGTTAAGGAGCATAATATCTCGACAGATTTTTTTAAGAATTTCAGAGTTATGGCCCTTTATTTTTGTGCAAAAATGGCAAATTTACGACCAACATATTATGTGGCACTTTGTCTACTAACTTAAAAGCTAAACCGACTAGACTGAAACTTTAAATTGCAAAGATTTATATTTAGTTGTGTTCCAAGTGACCAATTCAAGGCTCATGGGAGCCTCTAGTTTAATTTTTGCTTCATTGCATTGAATTTAAGATGATTATTTTCACAGAGAAAATATGATTTTTATATAGTTGAACCAATGAAAATTTTTACAACATTGGGATAAAGGGAAATGTACAGAATTAGCTGTTTTACTAATGGAGAGCTCTCTGATGTCCCATGCTTCTATTCACATTAGAAAAAGTGGCTTTCTTGGACTAATCTTGCACTTGCTCCTCATTTGTGTATTACTGCTTCCTCCCAAAATAAAAACACAATACAGCTGAAGAATTGCTGATAATGGTGTTAAAAACCATTTAAAATAAAACAAAAAAGGGAACAAGACTTATGGAAATTAACATGAGCAGTAGCCAAGAGATTGTTTGTGATGTAAAATCATAGGAGACTGGGGATAAATTTTGTGACATTTTTACATTATATTTAGAGAGAAAAGGCATATTCAATTCGCATTCTATAATTGAAAAATGAACTTCTAATTGCATTACAAATGTATCAAGAAATATGTGCATCTTCAAACGAAGTTTTTTTTCAGGTACAATTCTCAATGCAGCAGTTATGAGTTTTCTCAAATCCAGGAACAATACTTCAACAGTTGCAGAAGTGACACAGCCATCACAAGAACTTTCTAGTGAGTTAGGTGTATTTAACAACAAATAAATCCAATCATCCAATAGTAATAAACAAAAGGTAAGGTCATAATAAGAAGAGCATGGCCATGGACTAAACAGGATGACGTTTTTGAAGAGCTCCATGGTTCTTGCATGATAAAGCAAAAAGATTGCTACAAAGGCTAAATTCTTCATCACTAACCTCTACTCCTACTTTCCCATTTGCAGTTAGAATTTTGTTCCTGTTTGTCCTTCCTTTTTAGCTCACCTGACCCAAAGGGTCAGTGTGAGCTATTCTCATCACTTTGCGTCCGTCGTCGTCTTCGTCTTCGGCGGCGGCGGCCGTAAACTTTTTACATTTTAATCTTCTTCTCCACAACCACTTGGCCAATAGGAACCAAACTTGGCAGGAATGTTTATTGGGTGGTTCTTAACAAAGTTTGAGTTTTTGGTGCTGATCAAATATGAAACATGGCTGCCAGGGCCATTAATGCTTTCTGATTGGCTGAAATTCAAAAATCTTCTTCTCATAAACTGCGTGGCAGATTGATTTGAAATATTGCAGAAATGTACCTTAGATGGTCCTCTACAAAGTTTGAGTTTTTTGTGCCGATCCAAAATCCAAGATGGCCGCCATCACAGGACATATTTTAACATAGGACCCTATAGGGAAAACATACAAACAACTTCTTCTATGAAACTGTTCCACACAATGAAGCCATATTAATAAGGAGATTAAGGTTGCATAAGTATCTAATTGTTTTGGGTTTTGGCAGCCAATTGCAAATTAAACATGGCTTCCAGGGTCATTAATGTGTTCTGATTGGCTGAAATTCAAAAATCTTCTTCTCATAAACCGCTTGGCAGATTGATTTGAAATATTGCAGAAATGTACCTTAGATCAGACTTGCCTACCCTTACGACTTTGGCATTAGGCTCCCGATTTTTAAGGCTATATTACGCCATTACGAATTTTACTAAATTCCTTACGATTTTTAAAAAATACGGATCTTTGTCATTTCCGTTCCGTCATTATTAGTTTGCACTCTGTGTATTATCTTTACATTGCCATTTCTGCTTCCTGTTATGTCAAACATTCTGTCGATGTTGTGTTCTTTGAAATTGTGTGTTTAAATTGAAGCTTCAGGCACAAGTTTAAAATATACAGCTTTAAACCAGAAGTCAACACATTTAATTTGATATGTCCATTAGGTTATTTGTTTAAAATTAAAAGACAACAAAAATATGCAATTTCTACAATTTATATTACAACTTTTTTAACACTTAATATATGCTTTACTATTTTTCACCTCAAATTACGATTTTTTGGGGAGTACCTTACTATTTTTGCCTGAAATGGGTAGCCAAGTCTGTTAGATGGTCCTCTACAAAATTTGAGTTTTTTTGTGGTGATCTAAATTCCAAGATGGCCACCATGGTGGAACACAGCTTAACATAGGACCCTATGGGAAAACCATACAAACAGCTTCTTCTCTGAAACTCAGTTCCACACAATTTAACCAAATAATGCAGAAGTGAATCTTAGATAGTAATATTATTATTTTAAGTATGTTTCGAGCCGATAGGAAATTGAACATGGCTTCCAGGGCAACTAATGGGTTCTGATTGGCTGATATTTCTAAAATCTTCTTTTTACAAACCGCTTAGCAGATTGATTTGAAATATTTCACAAATGTACCTTAGATGGTCCTCTACAAAATTTGAGTTTTTTGTGGCGATCTAAATTCCAAGGTGGCCACCATGGTGGAACACAGCTTAACATAGGACCCTATGGGAAAACCATACAAACAGCTTCTTCTCTGAAACTCAGTTCCACACAATTTAACCAAATAATGCAGAAGTGAATCTTAGATAGTAATCTTATTATTTTAAGTATGTTTCTAGCCGATAGGAAATTCAACATGGCTGCCAGAGCTGCAAATGCGATCTGACTGGCTGAGATTTTAAATTCTTTTTCTCACAAACAGCTTGGCAGATATAGATATATAGGATATGTGATATTGTATGGTCCTCTACCAATTTTGAGTTTTTTGTTTCGATCCAAAATACAAGATTGCTGCCACTATGGAACATTACATAACATACTAACCTATGAAGAACATAAAAACTGCATCTTCTCAGAAACACTCCTACTGCTGATTGTAAATTCAACATGGCAACATTCATAGAAACAGCATCTTCACATAAACTCTTTAGCATTTAATATCAAAATTTGCAAGAAAAATCTTGTCTTAAAATTTTTTTTTGTAAGTCAGGTGAGTGATACAGGCTCTTGAGAGCTCTAGTTTCCAGTTGATCTTCTCATCCTGAATATGGCTGAGATATTGCCTGATAAAAATTCAATTAGTCAATTCAACCCATAATCCATGAAATATGATCATTCAATTTAATATTATAGTAAGTTTGGTTAGTTGTTATGGGATTGACAACTGTTTTCCAAGGAGTTACCTATATAGAAACAAGATCAACTCTCCCACAAAACAAATAAAGGACCTTCATGATATGTTTGTGTGTGAGTTGGTCTTGTTGATTCTGATAAATCCTTGGAAAACTGTGTTCAATCCTTCAAATATTTAAAAGTTCAATGTTTCTTGTGTATTTTAATACTAGGACATTAATATTTGAATGATTATATGTAGTAAAAAATGTTTATTCCATATACCACCATCTGATTTGAATAAAAATGAAGACATTACTAAGCTTTAATTTATATCTGTACTTTTTTCTCAAACGACAAAAAGAAAAGTTTTACATTTAACAAATCATTAATGTCAAGTCATCAAAGAACTTGTGTTTTTATCACGGTAGATATTTAATGCCACCATCTTTATTTACTCTGGTTACACTAACAGTAGTTCGATCAACGTCATTTATCCAATTTGTTTGCACATGTATGTTTATATGGATATATTTCACAGTGTGTGACCATAAAATTTATCGTCATTAAAAAGACAATCAAACATGTTACATTAAAAAGCAATGTCTTTCATTGTAGGAGCTGATTCTGTAACAAGACCTGTGTCTACAGAAGACTCCATGTTGGGTGCTGTTGGCGGGGTCGATTCTACTACTGGGCCAAGTAAAGAACTACAACAAGGTGGGCCTTCAAATGATGAAATTATTGCTTTAGTTTTAAAAGAGTGTAGCCAAGGAGACTATAAGATGATTGTCATACCTGTTGATATTTGGGATTTTGGAGGTCAGAAGATTTATTATCTGACCCACCAACTGTTTATTTCCAGTAGAGGAACCTTTGTTGTCATCTTCAATGGAAGTACAGATATAAATGAAGACATGCCAGACAAGGCCTTTCTACCAGGATTCAAAGGAAGAACCACCACTGCAGGTAAAAAAACCTTGACAAAAATACACTAGCTTTATTTATATATGCTGATAGGATTAATAAAGAGTATATAGGATATCAAATGTGAAAGCTGTTAGTTTAATAGGGAAGAAATGGGTACTTTCATGTGCTTTTAGGAATGCCCTATGATCTTCTGCTCTTTCCCCAAAATGTATAAAAGAACCAATGATCTGTAGAATAGCCTGACAGTATAGCAAACCATTAGTTGTCCTGATAGACAGATGTGAACAATATCAATGATGCATTTGTACCAAAATATCAAACAGTGGCTATTTAAAACTAAAAAAAAATGGTAGGATCGGCAGCAAAAACCTGAGTCTGATGAGAAACCGTTAATACACACATTTTTGTTTGGTCTTAACCAGTTACAAGTTTTGCACTGCATTTAATTGCTCAAAGACAAGACAATAAATAATTAGATTTTACAAAAAAATCTTAAAACAGAAAGGACAAATATCAGCCTGGAATAGTTGCATACATGTAAACAATTCCCTACTAATAAATATTTAATAAAGCTTATTAATGATTTTTTTTGTTTTAGATTTTCTTCTACATTGGGTTAATTCAATTTTAACATTCTGTGAGAAGACAACAACACACAGCAACAAAAAATATCCACGGATTTTATTTGTCGCAACACACAAAGACAAAATGGTAAGGAGCATAAATGGGTGGCCTAACTTGTTTCTATCCAATTCTTTTCTTTGTGGCCATTTTCTTTAAATATTAAATATAGTACATTTTACATATTAATGACTTCTACACACACATCTTATGTTGAATATTAAACAGTAGGGTAAACTATGGCAAACATACTGTTATTGATAAGACTTCAGAAACACATAGTAAATCTACAGAAATGTTATATTGTATATGCTATCCTGTTTATATGGTGTCAAATTGATAGAATGGTATAATATCAATATCAGGCTTACAATACAAGTAATAAGCCTACATGCACTGAAGATAGTTTATCAATGAATTTCTTCAAACTTGCCACATGGGTAGTTGTTTATACAATTAATTGTAATTCAGAATATAATACAAGGTTTAATTGCGTATTTCGCAACACTTGTTTTATCGTTCCTTCAGAAGTGAATATAAAAGCATAAAAAAATAATTCATTTACATAATTCTCTCCTATGAAATTTTCTAAAGTTATGTTATAACTAACAGTAATTAGTGTACATTTCAGTGCTGGAAATAAAAATAGGGTTTCTAAATTTTTGTCTTGGATAATAACTGTTCAATACGACTACAGATTGTGATTTATTTTGTATAAATAACCAACCCTGATAAAAATTCATTATATGCTTTTACAAATATCCTTCAAGATCAACAATTTATTATAAATTGGATAGTAAATTAATATGAAAGTGTAGGTATAAATCTATTAGTAAAAATTTTAATTTATGGAAGTAAATATTAATGAATACAGAAGTTTGTATTAATTGTACCATATATGGTGTTTTCTAAGATTAATAGCAAAAATGGTGAATGGTATCCTCCAAGTAACTCTTATCAATTCATGTACAAAATCTTCTTTTCATGCAACAAGAGCATGTTAAATAGTATACACTGCACTTATATTAAAAAAAATGTTTTCTTTCAGACTACCGGTAATGTTGACCAGAAAAGAAATGACATCAAAGACAGTTTGAGAACGTTGTTCAGAAATCATGCAGGTAAAGACCACCTCTTGATTGATCAGCTGTTTTTTCTCAACGCGAAAGATAAAAATGACAACGATCTTGCTGCACTACGTGACGCTTTGTTAGATGTTGCATTTGAGCATCCATCCTGGGGTGAACCAATGCCAAAAAAATTTGTTCCACTAGAACTACAACTGGCAAAACAGGCATCTGAAGGAAAGAAGATTTTATCTATTACAGAACTTGAAATTTTAAACGCCAAAAATGAGAGAATGTCTCTCCAGCCAAAAGAGCTGGCTACTTTTTTGAAAGTTCAGCATGCGTTAGGAAAACTTATCTATTTCGATGAAGATAATCTGAGGGACTATGTTGTGACAGATCCTGCATATCTGATTGATGTCCTTCGTTCCATAGTAACCGAAAAGTTATTTTGGCCTAAAGAAAAAGTCATACGAGAAAAATTTAAAAAATTAAGCAAGACAGGCATTATTAAGAAATCAGCCATTCTTCTACTTTGGCAACAAACTGATTTCAAGCAAATATTTCCATTCAGTGAATTTATGATTAAAATGCTAGTCCGTTTGGACATTATGTTAGAACCGGAAACTGGCAGTCGTTATTTCATAGTGCCATCTATGATTACAGATCGGCCCTTTAAAGATACTTTTAAGAGAAAAAAATGCATTTATCTGGCATATCAATTTACAGAACAGATAATACCGCCCGCTTTACTGTATCGTTTTCTCGGATCGTTTATTATACTGAGGAACTCAAACACAGATATTAAAAAATTACATCTGTTTACCGATAGCGCTGTTGTCACCATTGACAGTAAACATGAAGTTCAAGCCTATGTTGTGGGAAATAGAATTATACTGGCATTAATGCATGAACAGAGCAAATTGAAAATTGAACCCTCCATTGCTTCAACAGTACAGGAGTGTCTCACCAGGAGTATCATAGGAACAACACACTTCTACTCTGCCATTTCAAACACCTCTCACCAAAAGAGCATGCAATTCCCATTCACCATCGAATTTGGTGTACCATGTTATGATGGCCTTTGTTATGTAGAACATCATAAAATACCAGCAGAAAAAGGTCAACTTTGGAGGTGTAGACAGCATAAAATACAACATAGCGTGAACCAGATGTCATTATGGTTCGCTGACAAGGTAAGTATTAGATGAATTTTTACGTAGTGTCTATGCTTTATAGACATGCAAATAAATTATTTTAAATAATTAAACATTTTACATGAACTAGAATAACTGGTTAACACTTAGACAAAAAATATTTTCCCTCTACATTTAAGAGGAACACATTTGCGACAATTTACTTGTTAGAATTATTATGTTATTTTTTACCATGTATTTTTAACGAATCAATTAGTGGTAATATGCAACTACTTTTGGTTGTCATTTGAAAGGTATGCAGATCATTTTTCGTTTTATATCAACTAGAATACAAGTACTCATGGTACTCATGTGACTTTCGCCAACCACTTGTGTTTTTGACCTGGCAATTGTTTTTGCAACATGACAACCTTGTATCTAGAGAGCTACACAGATCTGTCAACTGTCTGGACCGCTTCACGGGTCTTTTAAAAGTAAATGTTTATCTATAATCAAGTTATTGGAAAGTGTACATATTTTGAAACTGTTATATCAGACTATTAGCCATCATCTGTTGTGCAAAATGTAATACTCATCTGAATATATTGCATTTTAAAAATGTATGACTTTAATTTTAGGAGCCGATTCAAGATGAGGAGAAATGTGCAGAAGGATGTACAGGTAAGTTCTAAAATGTATTATTGCCAGATCAAGTGATCAGCTATGTAAAAGGCTTCAAGCCATCATTGGACCGAAATAAATGCAATTTGACAATAGAGAAAACAGTGAAAGTAACCTAGGGTGATGTAAATTTGGGTATATTGTAGAACGATAATGAGTACATATATTGCCATATCTTACCATGATGTCGCCTGAATATAGCTGAAATATTGTTGCTCGGGCGTTAAACACCATTAATCAATCAATCAATCTTACCCTGATGTATGTCATAATTACAAGGATGGATGTCATGGTGACATTATTGAGATTGGGTCACCGGTCAAATGCATTATTCTAATTGAAGATGTCTTCAAATGAATTTTATAAGCCCAGTTATGATGGACATATTATGATATACAAATGTCTGTCACATGTTGCACTGTATCTTCAGAATGCCTTAACAGATTTCTTCAAATGGCGCACAGTTGTTAATTATGTTAACCTCATGGTCTGTATACGTTTTGGTAAATTACTGATTTATCTTTATAGAGCTGTGGGATTTTATTGTGATCTTTTGTTCGTCAGACTACATTTAAAAAAGCAAACTTAAATCAATCAATCAAAAACAACGCTTTTATAAATTTCTTAAAAGTTTGGTAAACTGTCAATTTTGATAGAATGAGTTCTTCCTTTAATTTGTGGTACAATTCTTAATTATCGAGTTATGGGATTTTGTTAGTGAAAAAGGGGGGATTGTTTTAGTTTTTACACTTTAACTTAAAAATGCTTTCATTAGTTCACTTGTAAGTTTGAGGAATTGTTTATATTGATGATAGATGCGAGTTTCATTTACTCTTTGGTAAAATTCTGATTCATTGTTATAGAGTTATGGGACTTTGTGCATGAAAGAAGGGAATTTGTTTTCAACTCAAATCTGCTTTCATCTGTTTTATGGAAGAATTGTTCATTTCAATAGATACGAGTTTTCTGTAAGTTCTGGTAAAATTCTGAATAATTTTATTGGGTATGGGACTTTGTAATAAAAGAGGAACGTGTTTCAGTTTTCAGACTAACTCAAGAAAGTTTTTATCAATTTTCTTTAAATTTTGGGGCATTGTCGACATTCATAGATGTAATTATGTCTCATCAGTGCAGATAGAATTGTGCACCTATAAAGTGTATAGCTCTTGTCCTTACATCTTCAGACTTGTGCATCATGCTGTCATGGCACGGCTGTATATTAAAGAATTTAATCAAAATTTGTTAGGTATATTTATTACAAAGATTAATTTACTAGTAGAACTGTGGGCACTGCTCACTTATTGATACCCTTGCTTCCTTGGGTCACAGAATGGCAAAGTCTGTTTGTTTGTTAGAATGATGTTGAATGCCACTTTCAATAATTTTTCAGCTATTTCATGGTATCAAGTTTTTATTGGGGGAGGTAGCCTTAGTACCCGTTGAAAACCCCACACCTTCAGTAGGAAAACTGGCAATCCTTGTCAATTAATATTGGAGTCAAGTACACCCGGCCCACAGTGAGACTCGAACCCGCAGTCTCAGTGTTGACAGACCATGTGATCAATAGTAGAGAAACAACCTTCATAAAGTCTGTGTTTGATTCTAATCAAAATGTAAAAATATATTGTGCACAATTGTGTAAAATGGAACTATCTGACAAAGATTCTGTGACAGATTCATCAATTTCATTCATTGATATAGGTGTTGTGCTTAAGAAATGTGTACCCCATCAATTCCTGTTTCATGTTTTGCTATCGGAAACCCTAATATGATCAGAATGTAAAATATATGGTGCACAAAAAAATGTTACAAAGATTCTCTGAAAGTTTCATCAAAGTCTGTGGTCAGTGGTGTAGGAGGAGTAGGGAATGAAAGATAGATGACAGACGGACACATCCATCACTATATTCCGCCTTTTTCAAGCAGGGTTATAATAAACACGTAGGGCTACTTGATGAACGTTATATGTTATTAACCAATACTTGAACTTTTTTTGTAAGTAAAATAAGTCTTCTCTTTGCTTCTTCTATGTATACATTTTATCCTGATCTCATGCTCCACCCCTGTCATTATATACTTATCTGATGTGGCACATTTCACCCTGTCATTTTATCTTATAATCCTTATTATTGTATTTTAGGTCTCGAAACGTCATGGATGCCACTTTGCCCAGAATCCAGACATCTCATGCGATTAGGTGCTTTACTAAATCATGAACAATCTAGAAATCTGTTTCTTAATCTTGGTCTACAGAAAACAAAATGGGAAAATCTCGAAACCAAGTTCGACAAACGAGATCCAGAAATTATGCATTTTTATGCTTTATGGCACTGGCGAGAGAGTGCAGAATCTCCAACATACAGACTTCTTTTAGATGCATTACACAAAAACGAAGTGAATGCTTGTGTATTGTGCAAGGTATAAGTTTGCATTTGACAGATTATTACATAACAATGCATTATATTAATATTTTAAGAAAGTTGTATTTTGGTATGAAACAAATACTCTTGTTTTCTTTTCATGTTAAACAAATTACCACTTTACTCACCCCACCTTTTCTCGATGTGAGATTAATTACCAGTTTTGTTTTGTTTTAATATGCCAGGTATGCAGATCATGACCTTCTTAGTTTTAAAAAAATTATGGTCCTTTGTTATATTAAACAAATTTTGCCTAGGATATTTCTTGACTTTACTTTCACAGCATTTATAGGTATAAGGCCTAGTTTAACACATGAGTATTATTGGTACACCATGACATGCTAGATTTAAATGAATTATGGTCCTTTAAAGGGTATCAAAGGGTATTGATAGGTCTTTGATATCAACATTGGCTCTATTGATACACATCATATAATGATAGGACTTGTCAATAATTATAAACTTTTGCTCTTTTAGGTTGTTCGTGACATAAAGTTTGAAGGTTTGTACACTCACATTTGTAATACGTAACTAATCACAACTAAACAGTCAGTATTTTAGAACATTCTGTTCAGCTAAATAGAAATTACAAATAAACAGTATGTATTCGAGTTCAATTAACAGAAATCACAGCAGTAAGTTTTCCAGCAAATCTTGTTTAATTAAACACAAATCACAATTAAACCATATGAAATCCAGAACATCATGTTCATGTCAACAGAAATCACAACAGTCCATATTCCATAACATCTTGTTAACGTATTTTGTGTTAACCTGTTCCCGTAATGAATATACCTGAAATACTGCTCACTAGTTGTAAAGCAAACATCCAATCAATCAATCAGAATCTGCTGACATTAAATACAATATCAGAAATAATGAGGAGCAATTCCAAGTGTTCATTAATGTTTTAAAGTGTTGGATGTTTGTGTAGGTTTGTTATGTTTGTTACAACTGACCATTCACAGCGACCAAACCAATTTATTTGATAACTTATTACAAGTAATGTTAGTTGTAAAATGGTTCTGTTTCAAAATTAAAAATTGACAGCAGCCAAAATAAAATTTATTATTAATGTTTGTTAGGTTTCCCAGACGATATGATGGCTTGGGTACCAGATGATACAACATTGGAGGAGTTATCTCATCATATAGGCAATGCTACAATTCAACTTGGTATAGAATTAGGACTCACAGTAGCTGATCTAGAGAACATTGAACGAAATCATAAAGATCTCATAGAACAAACCAGGAAAGTGCTCAAGAAATGGAAAGAAAGCTCAAGTCTTGGGGAAAATGAACGACCAGTTATAAAACTTGCAAAATCACTGAAACGCATTGGAAAATATAGACTAATAAGTAATTTAAATGACAGCTTTGAAACAAGGCAACATCGGAAGATTTGTGTCGTTATGTAGCTAGTGCAATATTTCAACTTGGTATAGAATAACTGATCTTCAGAACATTTAACAAAATCATAAAGATCTCGTAGAACAAACTAGGAAAGTGATCAAGAAATTGAAAACATTTACATCCTGAGTTACCTGAAAGTCCAGTTATAGAACTTGCAAAATCACTGAAACAGGTTGGAAAATATAGACTCAATTTATTAGAGGACAATTTTGAGACTGAATATTAAATTAATCAAAAGTTGTAACAATACCAGATAAATAACACTGTAATTACAATACTCGTACTTGACCATGTATATAATTAAATGTGTTACAAACATTATAAAAATATTGCGCGTCTTATATGTGTTTATACTTTTCCATTCCAATAAATTTTGATATAAATTTTACAATTGTCTGTGTATTTGTAAACAACTCTTAGTAGTGAAGACAATGACCACACATTAAGAACGTCGTATAAAATTTGTGTTTTCTAGTCCTGCTATAACTTTAAAGTATAATAAAATATTATTTTGGTGTCAGTGTTGCTCCTGGTTAAGTATACTTCCTCTTATGTGATAAAGAGTAAAGTTATTTTCTGCAATAGCTCGAATAACAGAAAACAACCGAAAAAAAAACAGGAATAACAGAAAACAATAAAAAAATGACCGAAAAACACATTAAAATAGATGTTTTTGTTCAAAACTTTATGTTTAACGTAATAGAAACGCTATGCAAAAGTTGTATGCAAACACATTAATGTATGACAAAGTTATAGCACTTTCTCCTTCATGCCATACAAATACGATAATATACGTTTATTCAATATGGGGACTGAATATCGCGTGATTCGATCAAAGTACTGCAAATGATGTGATTAGGCGTGAAATATTGGCTGCATGGTATTAACTGATAATTATTACTTTAAATTTTACATTATGACTTGACTTAATTGCAGATATCAGTTAACAATTGTTTTATCATTCTGGTCTTTGTTGTAAAATAATTGAATAAAGAATCCCCAATAAAAGGCTATGTTTTTTTAAGAATTAATTCTTTCAATCAATAAATTTAATTTACCTGTAAATGATTAAAAAAATACATCTTTATTTTCAAATATCAAATGAAAACATTCTAATTAAAATCTCAACTAGAACCAGATGGAATTAAAATTATGAAATTGTTTAATTTAAGGGGGTTAATGCAGCCAAGGTATTTGTTTTTACCTTGTAAGTCACAGGGTGCAGGTCAGCTCATACCTCGACCAACTCGTACCCTACCAACTTGTACCTCTGCTAATGCATACCTGTGCATTTAATAAGTTATGTTAAAATACTTAAAAATAATGTAGACAATTTTATTCAATGAAATTCTGCATTTCAGTCATCAATCATAAAGTGGATCACAGCATTTGCAGAACATCGATCGAAACACGTGATATTCAGTCGCCATATAGAATAAACATATTATCTTATTTGTATGGCATCAAGGAAAAAGTGTTATAACTTTGTCATACATTAATATTTTTGCTTAAAACTTTTTGCATAGCGTTTCTATTACATTAAACATACAGTTTTGAACAAAAACATTAATATTAATGCGTTTTTCTGTCATTTTTAAAATTGTTTTCAGTTATTCCTATTTTTTCAGTTGTTTCCTGTTATTCGTGGTACCCATTTTCTGATTCTTCAATTCAACTTGATGTAATACATATAATTAACTGTGGTGTTCTCCCTGATCTGATATAGGTTACAGCTCTTTACAGATTTATTCCGTTCTCATAAAAATGAGATACATATTAGTTTTTCTAGGACTTTGATACCTTGTATCATGTAACAAAGGTTACTGTCACTTGTTGTGAGTTAGTAGCTCTCTGATGTAACACAGGGTAAGAGTCAGGGTTATGATTGGATACAGGCTGTAGCTCCCTATATTGATTGGCTGGTTCCTTACAAAGTTTGATATTTGGTGCTGTTCAAGTATTCAACGTGACTGACAGGGCCATTAATATGTTCTGGAAGACATTAAAAAAAATTCGCAAACTGCTTAGTAGATTGACTTGTAATATTGCAGAAATGTACCTCAGATGGTCCACTACAATGTTTGAGTTCTTTGTGTTGATCCGATTCCAAGATGGTTACCACTGTGTAACATAGCTTTATATAGGACCCTATGGAAAACATGCAACTAGCAATTCTTCTCACAAACCGTTTCACATATTTCAAGTCAACGTGGCTTTCAGGGCTGCTAATGCATTTTGATAAACTGAAATATTTCAAATGGTTGCTTTCTATGATAGAATTGTCAGAAAGAATTGTAATATTGTAGAAATATACCTCAGATGGTCCTCTACTGACTCTGAACTTTTATTGGTGATCCTTACTAGATTCAAGATTTTTGCCACCGTGTACCATAGCTAAACATGTGGAAAATATAATTTATGCATAAATATATAGATTTGCTGAAATTGCACAATTCTTTGACAAATTAATTGTTATTTTGGAAAAATGTATATCAGTTGGTTCTCTTTTGTTTTTGGTTATGTTCCTTAATTTAAGATGGTCACCACTGTGAACCACATATTAGTATAGGACCATAAAGTAAAACCAAAGAAACAGCTTCTCAGAAACTGTCTCGATTGAGCATTTGAAATCAAAATCTCCTACAAGGCCAGACATATATATGGAAATCCTATAGCAGTACCATTAACATTTGTCGTTTTGCATTATAACTTTGCAAGCGTAAGTTAAAGGTTAACCTAGTTTGGCCCTGCAATATCATATGATGAATTTTTGTCATTTGGATACCCGATCTTCACCTGAATTGCTGATACAGTGTCTTCGTTAAAGTTATTGGATTCAGTCAGTTCCTCAGTAACCATACACAGTAGAGTGACAATATTAGGTATATAGGTTGCTGATGAAATGTACCCGACAGTGTGGTAGGTGTCACCCGACATTGAACTCAATCTCGCGGTCAAGTGACTACGTTAAAGTATTGGATTAAGTCAGTTCCTCAGTAACCATGCATGGCAGGATGAAAATATTTGGTCAATAGGTTGCTGATGAAAGATACTTGGCAGTCTGGTAGGTGTCACCTGACCTTGACGTCAATTTCAAGGTTATGTGACCGTTAAAAGTTGGGTCGGTTTCTCGGTAACCATGTAACCATAATATATTGTTTGTATGACTATAATGCTATTTTCATGTTGATTATAAAGGAGTTTTTTCACTTGTAATGCGGGCGTGACATTTTTATGTGCCCACAATTGTTGGTAAATCAGGTGAGCGTTACAGGCTTTAAAGAGCCTCTAGTTTCTCACTCTTGGACACTTTTCCTCGTGCAACACAGTATACAGTTACCGGATTGCAGGGTTGAGCTGTTTTCTGCCTGATGTTATTCAAGTCAGTCACTTGCAAGGTTCCGCTGTTGTCTGCTTGACATGTTGAAGATAACAGTTACTTGCCAGAATCCGCGGTTCTCTGCCAAATATGATACAAGGTTTGCTTTTAGGGGTCTACGATTTTCTGCCTGTGATAGAGGATGCAGTTACTCTCCGCGGTCCGCAGTTCTCATCCTAATGTTATAAGTGATGACGGTTGCATACCAGTCCGGGGGCTATGACAGTCTATGCTAAGTCAAGTCCGATAAAGGAAGATACTTCACAATCTCAATGACAGTCTACTCATTTGAGAAAAAGAGATCGTTTATTTGTCATAATGTCTTCTATAAAATTTCTTCAATCAACAACATTTTAGCAACAAAACACTTTTTGCAGTTTCTGTCTTAATCGAATAGCTAGATCGAGGAATTGTAGCATTTCCCTCAATCACTGGAGTAACATATCAGTTGTCAAAGGTACTGCTAATATGCTGGAGCGCAAGTAATGTTGCTGCATAAAAACGAAAATTTGACAATTGAAAGGCTTAAGTCTTCACATTTGCCATAGAGTTTAGAGTTTAGTATAAAGTCCTTCTTGAGTGTTGATTCCATGTAAATCCAAATATGAAGCGGCACTATTAGTGTCTGTAGTGTCTTTAATCTCAAGCTCTTTGAATCAGTAAATACATCTTTTCATTATTTATTTGTGATGTAAAGAACATTTATCAGATACAGAAGATATGTTGAAACGTAGGGAAATTACTGTGTAATAGGAATTCATGTTTACAATTTAGAACCATAAAGTGAATTTTAAAACTTGTATTGCTGATCATTTGTGCATGTTCTGTCACACGTTTTGTGTTTCATTTGTTGTAAATATTTATATAGACATTTTCTTCATCACCTTGAAATCATCAATGATGGATTGATTTCGTTTACTATACTTGTTTGGACATTCGATACTTCAGTGGATTTTTCATCCCTTCAATTATAGATTCGTAATATTTTTAATCGTGTCACTCTCCCCTCCTCTCTTCTCCCCTGCGCCTTTTAAAAACGAAGGACAAACGAAACTTTCACTGTGATTTGTGGCAAACCACAGCGTGAGTACAACATATATATAATAATCAGTGTTTTTAATTGATGATCTAACATATTTTCTACCGCAAAGTGAATTTATTCCGTTTGGATCTAATGTAAATTTAGCCGGACATGGAAAATGAAAATTGCAAGAGACGAAGGAAATTTCCTGTATATTTAAAGACAACGTTTAGACTTTGTAACCTTCCATACATTGTGTTTACATGAATGTTTAATTTTAAAACACTTAATTACGATCCTCTTTACTGTTTTCTCTACGAACTTTAACGTTTTTCCATATACTTTGTAATCTTATTGTATCCCCCTTTTTCTTTCAGTATTTTACCACCAGTTCACCAGTTGTGTATTTTACTGCAAGAGCGCACGCTCGCACGCACACATGTACACACACTACATCTGACTGTCTGTTGCTGCTTAAAATAAACGTCAACCTTAGACTTGTTATTTTTCCAAGGCCCAACAACTTGTCAGCGGTTAATCTATCCGGGAGAGCCGGAATAGTGCAATTTACAGTTTCACTCTAGCTTTTATATTTTAAGGTAACAGGACAAAAATGGAAAATTTCATAAGAAATAACTATTAAAGTACATTAACTCTTATTAGGAAACATCTGACAATTTCAGACCAATAAAGTGAATTGTAGAACTTCTATTGCTGATCATTTTTGTAGTTTACAGTTTCATTCTAGCTGTTATTTTCTTTAGGATACATGAACAAAAATTTGAAAAAATAAAAAAAATCGTCATTAAAGGGCAGTAACTCTTATAAGGAGTCATCTGACTATTTCAGACCATGAAGTGAATTGTGCGGCTTGTATTGCTGGTATGTTTTGCCATTTACAGTTTCAATCATAGATGTTATTGATTTTATGTTACAGGCCAAAAACAGAAAATTTCATAAAAAATTGTCATTTAAGGGCAATAACTCTTATAACGAAACATCTGACAATGTCAGACCAAGAAAGTTAATTGTAGAACTTTTACTCCTGATAATTTTTGCCAATTTTCAGTTTCACTGTACACTGCTCTAGCTGCTATAGTTTTTAAGGTTACGGGACAAAAATTTAAAAAATAATCATACAAATCGTCATTAAATGACATCATTATAAGGTGTCATCTGACATTATCAGGCCAATTCAATGAATTGTAAGGCTTGTATTGCTGGTCAGTTTTGCCATTTACAGTTTCGGGGCCTCGGTGGCCGAGTAATTTGCGGCTTCGAGTCTCAATGCGGGCAGTGTTTATTCGACTCCAATCTTAATTGACAAGGATTGCCAGTTTTCCTATCGAAGGTCGGGGGTACTCCGGCTTCCTCTACCAATAAAAACTGGACGCCACGATACAGCTGAAAATTGCTGAAATTAAATTGAAACATCATTTAAACAAACAAAAGCAACATTACAGTTTCACTTTAGCTGTCATAGTTACAGGACAAAAACGGAAAATTTCATAAACAAGTGTGGACGCAGAAAATGTCTCGCTTGCATTCCGCATCAGTAACGAACAATTTACGTCATAAGCACAACGAAAGTAGCATGAAATTGTTATCATTTAAAATGGTTACAGAGAAACTGACTTAATCCAAACACTTTAACATAGCCATTGGACCGTGAAATTGAGGTTAAGGTCAAGTGACACCTACCCGACAGTCATGTACTTTTAATCACTAAGATATATACCAAATATTGTCTTCCTACCATTAATGGTTACAGAGGAACTGCCGTAATCCAAAAACTTTAACGTAGTCGCTGGACCGTGAATTGAGGTCAAGGTCATGTGACCTCTACCAGACATTCATGTATTATTCATCAGCAACCTACTAGTATATACCAAATATTGTCATCCTACCATGCATGGCTACAGGGGAACTGCCTTAATACAAAAACTTAGGCGTTGTCGCTGGACCGTGAAATTGAGGTCAAGGTCAGGGGACACCTACCAAACCTTCTTGTACAATTATCAGCAACCTATATATCAAATATTGTCATCTTACCATGCATAGTTACAGAGGAACTGCCTTAATACAAAAACATTAACGTAGTCGCTGGACCGTAAAATTGATGTCAAGGTCAGGTGACACCTACCAGACAGTCATGTGCTATTCATCACCAGCCTATATACCAAATATTGTCAAAATACCATGCGTGGATACAGAGGAACTGCCGTAATAAAAAAACTGAACCGTGAAATTGATGTTAAGGTCATGTGACAAGTGACTAATTGGCAAGTACTTATCATAAGCTACGACTAGACCAAATTTGATAGACGTAGGACTAAGGCTTACAAAAATATGAAGCAAGATGTCGAAGTGTTGTTGACGCCGCCGCCGCCAGATTTCCATATATATGTCTCGTCTCCAGCGATTTTCGTCGCAGGCGAGACAAAATTGCCATTTTGAAAAAGGCCATAACTCATATAAGAAGTCACCAGACAATTTTAGACCAGTTAAGTGAACTGTAGGGCTTGTATATTGCTGATCATTTTTTCGTTTACAGTTTTACTCCAGGTTTAGTTTTTAAGTAACAGGACAAAAACGGAAAATTTCATTTAATTGTCATTTAAGGGCAATAACTTAAGGATGAGGAGTCATCTGACAATTTCAAACCAATAATGTGAATTGCTGTATTGCATTTTTGCCATTTACAGTTTCACGTTAGCTCTTATAGTTTTATTGAAAATACTTCAAATGTTATCAAAAATTGTCAATAAAGGGCAATAACTCCTACAGGAAGCCTACACACAACTTCACACTAATAGCGACTATTATAGTAGACCTTTATGCGCTGATCAATTTGAAATAACGGTTTTCTCTATTACTATTAAACTTTTTGAGATATTGAGGAAAAACATGCGTTGACAACCATGTTCTATTTTTAGTAAACAGTGGCCTTCTTTATTGATCAACACCCTGGATACATATTTGAAACTAGGAAACCTAAGGATGATTGTGGCCAAGTTTGAAAAAAGAATTGGGCCAATGGTTGCAGAGATTTTTCAAAAAGTTTACAACGGACGACAGATTAAAGACGACGGAAGCCAAGTCATGGCAAACTCACGTGAACCTTCGGTCCAGGTGAGCTAAAAATTATCACGAGACGAGGTCGAGGGAAATAATTTTTTCTTCAAGTGATAATTTACAATAAAACCCGAGTTCAGAGGCACAATAATTTTTATTTCACTGAATGTCTATTATCCAAAGAAGAAAGTACATGAATAACCATTATAGATACTGCACTGGAACATGTTTAATGGAAAATGCTCTTTTGTATGCTAGTTGTTTTTCCAAATAATAATTGACCATTTACATATAGTTGTTGTGTTTGTGGCGGGAAATACAACCGACGTGTAAGTAAACTTAATCCCTGAAGCGGGTTATCATTTTCCATGTCGTCAATTTTCGGTCTGTTTAAAGTGGGTGACAATTTTTATATCACCCGAAAACTTCGGATTGAGCGGATGATAATTTTCTATTTCGGCAATCTCCAGTGTGAGCGGGTGTTTTTTTTTTTTTTTTTTGAGAGGAAAGCACGAGCAGTTAACACTCGAGGATATAATAGGAGGGGCTAAAATCGGAATCAGTAGAAATGAACAATCAGTCACTGTCCAATAAAAGGCACCATTGTTTGCATAAAGTCTAATAATAAGAAATAGATTACTACAACGACTTTAGGAATGACAGACGGACACCCTCATCACTATACACATGTACCTCCCACGTTTCATGCTTGTTGGGTATAATAAGGAGTTTATAACAGACGGAAGGACACTCCTCAATATATGCATGTATCTCCTACGTTTCAAACTTGTGGGGTATAATAAGAACACTATGAACAACAGGAAACAGTTAGCAAACCACCAGAAAAAGGACAGACAAAAAATGAAATACCAATACACCCCCTTGCTGTTTAACATGCTGTGAGCAAAATTGTTATACATGATTGTTATAAAAGAACAGGTCAAGTCCTGTAAAAATGTGAACAAATTTCACACTAAATATGTTTGTAGGCAAAGTATATACCAAAAGATTTCACATTTCAACTTAATTTTTTTTGCAAACAATATTTTTAATAATAATAACAACAGTCTGATTTACAAAATACATGTCTATTTATACATAAAGGTAAGTGTATATAGCATAGCATACAAGATGGCCAGGTATGTAAACTTGTTACAGTTTTGTGTATCAGTTCCTTTCAAAATATAAAAAAATTCCAATTGTGGTTTGTACAAAAATAGAGTGTTTCCAAATTTTCCTGTTACAAAACTATATATTGTATTTAATGTAGTTCTATAAAACTTTAGTTTGAACCATTGTCTGCTAAAATATCTGATATGTGATTGTCAAGAACTCTCACTGTGATATTCTAATAATGATGCAACAACAAAATTATACAACAACACCCAATGAAAAGATGTTTGTCTTCTCCTGATCCAACAAAAATGTAATTCCTTCTTTTGTTCATACGTTACCTTCCATATGCAGAAATTATCTCCCATACAAAGATGTTGACATAGTACATCCAAATATGCAAACTCATGTATTTTCATAGTTTTTTTATTTGGTTACATGTTACTTACAAATTTTGTAATATTCCTAGTGAAATGTTTTTTAGCTACCAAAAATCATTTCCATATTTTTGCTTCTATTAAAGGCATTTTTGGTTTAGTCCTACATGTTTTTTATTAGTTTTTTATTTCTTAAGATTTTCAAAATTACTTGGTATCATTCAGAAAAGAAGGTAAATCTCACAAAAGAGATGTAAACTTTATGTAATTTCTACAATGTATAATTCAGTACAAAATGGATTATAAAACTACGAAATATAATTTCAACATACATGAATACAATATTACTATATATTACAGTAAAAAACATTGTTTACATTTTAAATTGCTTACATTTATTGTTATTATAATTGCCATTTATTGTAATACACATTATGAATACACTTTTTTAATTCCCCCATTATTTCTCAGAAAATTTCACATTGCTGAAAACGGGTAATTAATCTATTGTAAGTCTTAGACTTCAACATAACTATAAAGATATTCATATAAAGACATGATTTAAAATTAATAATTTAAACCAGTCTATTCTATGAGATCGATCTTATTTATTATACCAACTTCAATAAAACAAGGGAACATCACATTAAATTAAAATCACACAATTACAAACACATATTGAGGCTTTATAATCAATACTGAAAAGTTTTCATTCACCACAAAGTAACCCCAAATATCTATAATATAACAAATAAATTTAAAAACAAGACAGATAAAATAACATTTACAAATTTTGCTTATATGGATTTAATGTGCTTATACATGGATATCATGGGAGATGTAAATGTCATGACATTTTTTTTTCTTCAATTTTTTTTGTCTTCTTGCCCCAAAAATTCAATCTGAGCAAACAAACAAATAATTATTTTTTACAAAATCATGTAGTTTCTAAATATTTATTTTCATGCATTATTTGCCTAGGCAGTTCTTAAAAAGAAGATTTCATAACCAATAGAATGAGTTAAGGTAGTTGTAAGTAATTTTTAAAATAACATGTTATAACACAAGTAGAAGTGACATTAACTCATGCAACAAACAACTATTTATGAAAGATTTCTTCATTAGAATAAAACCAAAATAGTTCATTAGATGTAATTTAAAAATGCAGCACTGGAAGTTAAGCGCAGCTTAACATATATAAACCATGTCTAAAGTATACATGTTTACAATGATAATTAGAAATATCATCTATTATTTTTTTTTATAAACTGGATACCTGTCCAACGAAAATGTCATGCTGAATGAGAAGTTTCTATGGTAACAGAACAAACCAAATTACCCCCCAAAATGCAAATACAATTATCACTTAAAAGCACTATTGCAATGAAACAAATAAAGAAAAGAACTGGTTTAATTGTACAGCAATATTATTAACTTTTTAATAGCACTGTTACTATGGTTACATTTGTATAGCACTTTTACTATGGAGACAAAAGTATAGCAGTTACTATGGTGACAATAGTATAGCACTGTTACTATGGTGACAAGAGTATAGCACTGTTACTATGGTGACAAAAGTATAGCATTGTTACTATGGTGACAAGAGTATAGCACTGTTACTATGGTGACAAGAGTATAGCACTGTTACTATGGTTACAACAGTATACTGTTACTATGGTGACAAGAGTATAGCACTGTTACTATGGTGACAAGAATATAGCACTGTTACTATGGTGGCAAGAGTATAGCACTGTTACTATGGTGACAAGTGTAGAGCACTGTTTATATATATTGACATTTGTATTGCACTGTTACTATGGCAACACTAGAACTGTTTTTACATGTACATCTATGGTTACTTAATGATTAAGAAATTTAAAAAAGGTCTTATGTTACCACTCTGCACAAATAACACAAATTTTCTTTATATCATTGTAAATTGTAAATAAAAGCTCAAAGATGGGTCACTCAAAATAAAATGCGAAGCCATACAACATGAAAAAAAATTCCCTTGTATATAATATATAATCTTGTACATGTCTTATTAGTGATTAGAGATTACTAATTAATTACTAGTAAAGATGTTATGACCTGAATAAATACAGAAAATCCAAACAAATAACTGTATACTGTTACAATTACAAGTACAATTATCGATACATATTACATTTAAGCATTATTCTTAGTTACTGTATGTGATGATACATGTTAAATACAGATTCCAATAAACTTTCAATATCTTATTCATGTTGAAGGATTCGGGGGCTTCAAAAATCCAATTCTTCTTAAATAACGAACAATCAACGGTACAGACGTCAAGGTAATGGCAATCCTGACAGGGGCGAACACCTTATGTACAGCGTAGGCAACAACAATTGCACTAGCTCCGGTAGTGATCTTGGACTGTAGTATGGATTCACCTACTCCAAGCGACTTCAAAAAGCTCACCATGTCAATCCCGCTGAAAAAGAAAATGTATTATAATATCACAATGATGATAAAAAATGTGTTTCTGATGTCATGTCTAATTGGGATATAAAAGGACAATTATCAAATGTAATTGTTAGACCAACAATTAATTTCCAGTAGTAGATATTGATCTCGTAGGACAATATCTGCAATAACTGGATATCACTGAGATGTTATCCATCTTGGTTTGCCATGCTGACCTTGAGTTTAAGGTCAAAGGTCATCAAACATGTCAACACTCACCTTGAAATTAATTATACGCATAAGTTGTTCTACTAGTATCTATTAAGGTCCCTTATTTCAGTTGTTTTAGAGTATCTACCCATATGCTAAACTTCAAAAGGGTACCTCAGAAAAGAACAAAGTTATGGCACAGAAACAATGTTTTGGATGGATGGACATTTTGACTGACTAATCACTATTGGATGTCCGCCAGTTAATAAAACGATCATCTCTGGGAGTCATTGATATTTGTAATCCAGAGAATTAAGGGCAGATATGGGGTAATCTGTTTGTTTGAATGATGTTTAACGCCACTTTCAGCAAGTTTTCAGCTATTCAATTGCATACAGTTTTTATTGGGGGAGGAAGCCGGAGTACCTAGAGAGAGCCCTAACCTTCTGTAAGAAAACTGGAAATCTCCGTCTACCTGCTGTGACTCGAACCCACAACCTCAGTGTTGACAGACCACATGATCAATAGTAGATGTGTACATGTATCAATTATGAAATATTTATGTCCCTTTATTTCAGACCTTTTTTTATTACACCCAAACTTTTTTCTATTTAAAATAAATGAATTACCATAAATTCACATAAAACAAAATAAAAAAACAAAATAGTACATGTACCAACGAAAGCTCTTTATAAACTTAGATAAGTGAGTAATTCTTTTGCAGTATTTTGTTACGTGATTGTAAATATGTACACACTGTTGTTATGTTAAAAAGGTAAACAAAAATGTAGGGTCCTAAATGTAATAAAATGTCATTATTAAAAAGGTGCAAAAAGGTGAAAAAGCTGGAGAGTGGGGGAGAGGGGGTGAAGCAGTTTATATATAACATACTACACACATGTAGGTTACATAGCACACCTTAATAATTGATGAGCATTTTTTTACATCATGTACATGTATACAGGTCAAGGTCAGTTAAAACTTTTGGCATTAATCCAAACAATATGAAAGTCAAAGAAAAAGTTTCATAAACATGTACAGTATACCTGTAGGTCAAATTTTTTTTAAATATGTTCACCTCTTACCTTGGTCAACATCAACAAAACATGATTAATCATAACAATTAAGAAGCTTATAAGGAATTAATCACCATAGGAATAGCCATACAAAATATTAAATTAGGGGCCAAGGCCCATTTTTTATATGGGTGGGGGGAAGGAGCAGAACACAATTATTTTTTGGTGCTATGAAGATCGGTTGTACGTGTACAAATGTGTAGGATTTTTCTGCACACAAGAAAAAAATGTGATTTTTACAATATAAAAAGAGTAATTTTTCTTTTTTTGCAGGAAAGATTGGCGTTTTAATTTAAGCCAAGATGTCTCTCATGTACATACATGAATCCAAAAGACTTTACCTTGATTTAAATTGTGAATGTCATCGAGATTGATCGACTATAAATGATGCTAAAAAAATCTAAATGTACATGTACATGTATATAGGACGGTAAAACTACACTGCAAGATAAGATTGTGTTCGTGCGAATGGTGTAAAATGCCACTTCAGATTTTTTCATCTATATCATGGTGTGCAGTATCTATTGGGAGAGGAAGCCATTGTGCTTAGAAGAACTATCCCCTAACCCCGACCTATGTTTCCAAAACTGGCAATCCTTGTCAATCACGATTGAAGTTGAGTACACCATGACTGCAGTCAATTTCATTGTTGACAGACCTCATGATCAAAAGTAGATGACTAACTACATTAACCATGTGGCTACACTGCAGAAGAACAGCGATTGGTTAATACATGTACTTATTTTCCTACTACCCGCTACCGGTATAAAAGATAACTGTATTTCATTTTGGGTAAATTAATGTAGCACTATAAAACTGTAGTAAGAATAAATATATAAATACAGTCGAACTTCAGTAGCTCGAACTCGGATCGCTCGAACACCCGGGATTTCTCGAACACCTATCAAAGTACGGAACTTTCCCCTATATAATCAATGTTAAAATTACTTCGATTTCTCGAACACCGATTTCTCGAAAACTCGAACTAAATCAGCAGTCCCAATACTAAAAATCCATTGAAAAAACCATGAATAATTCGAACTTAAATTATTGACAGCTTGCATGACTAATTGGTCGTAAAAGGTGTAAAGATCGAAGCCATACCTGTAAAATGCCAAGCTTGATTTTTAATGATATAATCCCTAATAATTAACCTAATGTCATCAATTTGTATTTATGCACGCCTTTGTAGGCAAATTTGTTGAAATAGGTTTTAATTAATTAAAATATGCGCCCATAAATTACTATCAAATCCTAATCGAGGTCATTGACACAATTACGTAATGCAATAATACTTATCAATCCTCGTGCACAAAATTGAACAAGAAATTACAGTAAACATTTTTATTTTAATAAAAACAAAAATAAGTACTTAAAAATAAGATTTATATATGAAATGCAATGAAGAAACACAATTTTATTAATCCAGTGTTACACAGGAAATTTAACTGAAATATATAAACCGATATCGATTCCGGTTCGCACATGAATCATTTCCGGACGTCACAAGCCCCGGTTTCTCGAATTCCCGATTTCTCGAACTATTTTTGTCGGCCCCTTCGAGTTCGAGCCATCGAAGTTCGACTGTAAATAATGCTGCTTAAGAGACATCAGAATCTTTACAATGAACAAGCACACCATTGTGGTAAAACTGCATCACTAATTAAAAGCTTAAAATTCCATTATCAAATACAAATGGTAAAAATACCTTGACACTGCTAAATAAAACCCTCCTAGGGAAATAAGGGAAATTCCTACATGGAAAACTATCACTGTTCAACCAAACTCCTTTACAGCCGTTTTCATACGGTCCTTTTGACAAATTTTCTGGGTTTCACTGAGATTTGAGATCTCTACCCACCTCAGAGTTATCCCGATTAGATGATTTTGTTTCTTCTCTTCTGATAATGACCAGTAACTATTCGCCTAATGTGTGCATGCATTTTTATCAGCAAACAACTGTGATGACATTTTGCGGCCTTTTTTGATATTTTTTAACTGATTGTCACAATCTGATACGTTATACACTTTTCCATGTATAATTTGCATTCGTCACCCTGAATGCCCTGGGATTTGATGACTACTCATTATCCTTGATCACAGAAGATGGTCTTTTATGATGACTAGATGTGTGGAACGTTCTAGCTGGATGAAAATCATTAGCTGCAACTGAAATATACTTCTGTAGCAGCAAGTTTCCACTTCCGGGAAAACTGTTATGAGAAGCATAATGTTCGGCTTTAGTATGAAATGGCTCTGGAACATTTGTTTGCATGAATCCATGCAAATTTAAGTTACCATAACATTTGAATGCATCAACGTTTTCTGCAGGCATCTGGGAGTAATCTGAAGATCGTCGAGCAGGTCATCGTAACCACCCTGAATTCCTTTTACACTCGGTCCGTTTATGGAATAATCAACAGCTATTTCGAAAGACTTCCTTGCATCTTGCAACGGAACAATTTTAAGAGTACCCTGAAACCCTTCTTTCGTCGGTGATCTTATGTCCTCAACGTCTTCAAAATATTTGGTTTACGCATTGTGTGAAATATGGACAAAAAAAGCTCTCAACAGCAATCGAGCGACAAACATTCTCATTAATGGCAACATATTTATTCCCAATATTTGCGTGTGTTATTCTGTATTGATATGAGAGAAATAATCTGAGGTGGTGTGTTTATATAGAAAGGCCCGATCTTTATTGGACAATTACGTCATAAATTTTCTGTCAGCAAAACGCTTAATCGTATATTACGTATAGTCACCAATGAAACACAAACGTTTCAACGACAAAGATGAAATCTATCAGCTCCGGAAAACGTGCACACAATGTTTTAGTTTTTGTCAGAAATCGTTTATTGGAACAGTGACATAATGTACAAGGAGGAGATTGACCCCGTATTAAATCAATTAACTAAGGTAGCGGAGTATTGTATTTAAAAAGGGATATATAGCCTTAAGATTTGTTTACTTACTTATGCATCAATGAATTTTCTTTTCTAATTGATGTTCAAATAACTATAACATGTATTACAATTTATGCATAGACACATCATTTATCCAATTTAATTATTTTTATTTTAACAGCCAATGTTTTGTTTTTCAATTAAATTATAATTTCTGTCGGTGTTTGGTTTTAGATGGTTAATATATAATATGATCCTTGTTTTTTTCTCTTTTGTGCTCAAAATTTTATCATTATGTAACCAAATGTAGTCATATAGCTATTGTTTTAAGGGCGGTAGTTTTTTCTGTTTTTTTTTTTGGCTTACAACCAATACTGTCTTCTAATGTTTTAAAGGTTTTGTCTTTATTCATCACATTTAAAAGTATTTTTTTTAATATTTTTCCAAATTCACGACATTTTCAGTATTCAATATTGGAAATACTTGAAGTTATTAAACCTGCGGTACCTTATTTATATTTCTTGACCTTGTATTTGTTGTGTTAAAATTTATTGTTGTAAGCTATTTTAAAAACATGTATTGTATTTGATCTTTCGTGCACAACGGTCACTAAACTTAAATATCGATCATTTGTTTACTTTGCCACGCAAAATTTGTAAGGAGACAGCATATTTTTGCCATAATAATTATAAGACCTAATAAGCTTTGCCAGAATGCTAAGCAAAACAAAACTTAAACATAAGTAATATTAGCAATTTAGCGATCAAATATATTTTTGTCGTTAATTAAATAGCAATGACCTCGCGCGACATCACAGCTATCACAGCTATCGCTTGACAAAAAAGCAAGTGGCAAGGCTATTGAATCAAAGAAATTTGAAGTGTGTGCTAACATATCGCTGCTCTGTTTCATATTGGGAAAAGGTTAAGAAAAGGTAAAGGTATCAACTCGGACAAACCATGCACTGGTTTTGGAGTGCAACAATTATCATAGTACAATTAGTGCACCACAGCCTATCTTGATGCCCATGCCATTTTTATCGGGTTACTCCCTTTCGGCATTTGTTGTTGATTTTTTGTTTTTCTTTGTGTCGTGTATGCCTTTCTTAATCCGCAGATTGTGTCACTGTCCTACGGTTTTTAATGCTAGATGATCGGATTTTATTGCTTTTCTCTTGTACTGATTAATAGATTGATTGCCTGAACCCAGTGAGCAGTATGTTTTCTTTATTTAGGACGAAACGTTCAATGGAAATTGATGCGACCCATGTGCAGATACCATGAACAGGGATAGTTTGGGAGGGACAGAGACATCTGCCATTTATAAGAGCAACAATGATTTTATTTGTTATCGACAGATGCAAAGCAAGCTTATTATAATGTATAACCAACAAAGCACCACCCCCACCCCCCACAAAAAAAAAAAACAATCGCTGCGCTAGTCGGGAAGATCTGTGGCTAAAGATGTAAATATTACAATGTACTTTGAATATCCTTTGTTGATGTATTAATTTATATTTCCTACAAGCGGACCAAATTTTGTTTACATAAATATTTCTTTCATTGAGTCAACAAGTAAGACATACGTTATTTACTTTGGACACATTGACCTTTCTTAACCTTGAACAGTGTAAATTACCTTGTTTGATATGTAATCTATTATATAACATTTCATAATTGTGTTTGATCAGGTATAACGAACACTGACCTCAATATCTATGCCTGCATATCATTTTGATATTAGAATTTAAAATTTTTGGGATGACAGCAAATATTTTATTTATTCAGTTTAAATATTAAAAGATTATTTATATAGCAGTGTTCTGTAAAAACTACTACGAATTATAAACAGTGTACAAAACTTGTTGGACATGGCATTTAAGAGAATACAACTCTTTTTTTCCCGGGTTCTCTTATTTTAACATTTTTTGTTTAGTCTGTCTGCTAGCAGCACTAACCATCGAACGGGTCACTTTTATGCAATATAATAAATAAAGTATTTAGTAAAGCGGGATAATAGAGCATTCGAAATGTGTTGTTGGTCAGAATGAATAAACTTAAAACAAAACAAAAACCTAGAATTTTTTTATTCGAATTTTGATGTTAATGTATGTTACTGTAGTCCCTCTCTAACAGACTTAAATACAATGTTTAAGACATATTTAGGTCTAAAAATTAATTTGCATGGCATGCCAAATGTGCTCAATGGACACAAGTTTGTTTTAATGTTTTTATCAGATAATTTGGTAAAATATTATTTAATCTTTTTAACGAATAGCACGTTTGTATACTGTTTAGTCAGGACGTAAACTGTACATGTACATGCAATTTATAATATAATGTAATAGACAATAGGACACGAGAGAGACGACAACATGGTCAACGTCAATTTCTGTGTAGGAATATTCATGCAGCACCCGCTTATGAAAAGCCCACCGGTCTTGCAATTCCTGCTGTGAATTTTTTCAAGCATTTCAGACCATCTAAAATCTGCAGAAGAAAATGAACAGAAAATATATATGAGGCGTCTTTTGCAAATCTGTTGTCTGCACTCATTAACCGCATATTAAAATAACGAAGCAATGATAGCTTTTCTTCCCTTTCTTCATTGAATGTATTTACCACTTGTAAAATGTGCTGGGAATGATTTGGCTTCAATGCCATTTTCTTGCAATAAACTAACAGGTTTATTACCTTCTGCTGGAGAAATATTAAATACCTCATCAAAACATTGGTCTAGAATTTCTTGTCCAGTATTGTTGGTTGTAGACTCGAATCTAATTGGACACCTCTTAGTTTATCATCTAAATATGATTCATCTTCATCACATTTTTCTCCATTTGGCAACAATTCATCTTTGGTCATGTCAACTGTTATGGTATTCCCTTTTTTAGATTCATGATCTTTATCTAACTGGTCAGAATGTTCGCTTTCATAAGTGTAAATAGATTGACCCATGATCGGTTCTTCTGGAATAGGATTAAGCCAATTTTCAGAGAGTCTGACATCTGAATACCATGTATTGTTTTGCTTTAAATAGTTTAAAGCTTCGTCAATTTTTTTGTGCTTATATACTGGTATTCCTCATACCATTTATATTCTATTTTTCTCTTTAATTTTACTGCCAAAAGCCTTTTTTTATTGTCTGATCGGGGTAAAGTAGAAGTAAGTTTTTGCAAGTTTGTAGAAACACATACAACAGGACCATGCACTCCTTTTTGTCCACCATTTGGCAATCCAAGTATTTTCATAAATGTAGTGCCACCAAATGTTGTTCTAATTTGTTTAATGCAATTTCTATAGGAACCTCTTCTAGATTTAAATTATTTGCAAGACTTTCTGCAGGCATTTTTCCACTCAACAGGTTTCTGTGAGATGTAAAACAAACCCAAAGAGCATTTCTGCTGAAACTAGCATATTTGCAAGCCCTGTCGCAAACACTATCATACTTGTGTACATATTTGCTTGAAATACATTGTTTTGATAAGTCATCATTTCCACTCTTTTCATACATACAAAAATCACATTCTAAAACTTGTTTTCTAAAAAATAACCTAAAACAGCAGCCACATACATATTCTGGCCCCTTTTGTGATTCCAATCTAAATTTTTGAATAACATTTTCGATTTGGTTTATTCCATTTTGCTCTTTTCTCTTCTTTGCCTGGTCTGACTTATAATGTTTTTTCTGTGCATTTCATCATTTTTGTATTTCTTGCTGCTTGCATGTTTGACAATATCTTGATGAACCTCATTAGTAGCATACTTTGTAGTGCTATCATCTTTAACATTCTGTCTATGAACCTCATCAATAGCATACTTTGTAGTGCTAGCATCTTTTACAGTCTGTCTATGAACCTCATCAGTAGCATTTTTTGTAGTGCTAGCATTTTTAACATTATGTCTATGAACCTCATCAATAGCATATTTTCTAGTGCTAGCATCTTTAAACATTCTGTCGATGAACCTTATCAGTTGCATATTTTAAAGGGCTGGCATTCTTTACATGTTGTCTATGAACCTCATCAGTAGCATATTTTGTAGTGCTAGCATTCTTGGCATGTTTTCTGTACATCTCATTCATTGCATATTTATTTTTACCAGCTTCTACTTTGTCAGTCCTATACTTTGGGTCATTTGCATACTGATCACATAATTTTCTCTTGACTGTTTCTCTGAATGATGGATCGTTTGAATACTTTTCGTTACCATATTTAAGCTTCTTTCTCTAATTTCCGGTGTTGACTGATACTTTATCCTTTCGTTTTCCCTTTTTGACTTCTTAACTGAACTAATTTCTGACTTTTCAAAATGCTTAGCACTTTCATGCTTAAAATTAAACAAATTGTCATCTGAAAAGTTATCATTAATCTCACTTCTTTTTCTCAAAAGATTTGTCACAAGATTGTTCTCGTAATCGTGTGTAACAATAGTTACAACTTCATAATGGTTATTAAAATGTTTCAGATATATAGCATTTTCATGAATACAACTATCTTTGTCGATCTGCTGTGCAGAGTACCTTATCCACCTTCCATCACTGGAAGTAAACACGTCAGTTTTCATGAGGTCAGCAGCAGCATTTATTTCAATGGCTGTTCCCCAACTACAATTTTCTGTCATTCTGTTGGAAGCTACATGTTCTTCTATTAATGTGGAGTCTATGAATGATGAAAATTTGTCAGCATTTTGTAAACTGTGTTCTATTATTGCTTCCCGTATGTTTGAATAAAATTCCTGTTTTTTGAGAAACTGCAAAAGATAAAGTTCTAAACAAACAATTTCCATCACCAACAATACTTTTTGTGCTTTTGGGACTACCCATGCTATTTACGCGCTTATAGTTTCCTGCTTTTGATAAATGCTTTATTGGTATGTTTAACGTCCTACATAGCTTTTTTCTTAACGCAATATCAGTGGGAATGAAATCAAACTTTGTAGCTCTTGATAAACTTACAAATTCAAGATCAGGTACATAATCTGTGTCGAGGTCATTCATGTTTGCGCTAGTAGCAGTAGTTTGTGATTGCGATGATTAATCCTCAGAATCTTTCTCTTCAATTATAGAACCTTGAAGTTCACATTTCTCAATCCCACAGTTTGTTCTAGAACTTGGTATTCCGTCGATATAATTATTATCTGCTGTATATGTAGCCAATTCAATAGCATTTAAATGAGGTATTGTAAGTGTTACGCCAGTTCTTTCAAACTGCACCGAGACATTTTGACTTACAAATCGGACTAGGTGCTGATACAAATTATCAATGCTTTGAAGTTGCAAGACTACACTTGAACCATTATATGCAGGTAAGCCAAGTTCATTTCTTGTATGTAAATCAAATAAATACAATCTATTTTTTGCTATAAAATAAACATGTTGAACCTTTTACCAATGAAGCATCCATCTGTTTCTATCAAAGACTCTTGAATAGCCTGATCTAAAGGTAAAGCACCAGGGAGATCAAGGTTTCCATTCATGTTAATCATTGCAGCAAATGACTCTTTTAGTTGTACATTAATTAACATGTTATTACTTCTATGTCTGATGGCAAGTCAGAAACTAAAAGCAGGTCATTTTCCACAAGAATCCATGTGTACAACTCATTGCCTTGTGTAAGAATAGTGTCTAACATCATAAAATTAAAAAGACTTACTTGGAATAATTTGCTTTGAACCAATGCTAATAAACAATTTGCAACACTTTGTTTTTCCTGCATTGATACCAAACCTTAAGCTTCCTTGATGAAAACTGCCTTTTAAAACATTCTGACTTGATACAAAATATGGTAGAATATCACATATCTTTTTTTCTGCAAAGCTGTTTATATATTCTTTACTCTCTGTACTCATTTTATGATGTTTTGACTTCGAAATAGACTCTAACTGAAACATATCAGAATTTTTACAATGTGTCCACGAAACCCTGACAAACTTAGGTAGGAAATTCCCGGGCTAGAAGACACTGTTTTGATTGGCTACATCATACCTAAATGTAGCCAATCAAAAGCTCGCTTTCATTCACGACTTGGTAAGGGGATATCCCGATGTCGATTGTAAATAAACCAAACGGATGTGTTGCATAGAACATGTGAAAATCAGTGCATTGTGTACAGTAGTGTTAATAGTTTGTTATTACCGCGTTATTTATTAGCTGCGTTACGTTTTCTTCACACTGAAGAATGAGTACGAATGACTACTACCAAACACTTGATTCTTTCAAGCAATTTCATTAGTTGATATTTTGAAGGATTGACGTCATACGAAAATCTTCTAGCCTGAGAATTGCCTACCTAAGTTTGTGAGGGTTTCGTGGCCACTTGTGGAAACAGAAACCCTGACTTGTGAGGATGTTGTTTCATTAATATCCATTAAATTCAAAGATATTAAGTCCTTTTGCTGTTTAGCATTAAAATGAAAAGTTTCTGTGTCATTAAGATTGACTATATTTATGTCAGCACCATCATTCTTAGTTTGTTTATCTTTTGTGTTTTTACATATTCCAGCATTCTGGGTAATTTCAGTGCTTATTTTATGTTTAGGTTTAGCTATAATATATGTTTTAGTTATACCTTCACTTTCAGTTTCAAGTATACTTTCAGTGTTCGTATGGTAAATGGTTAAGTTATTTGTAAGGTAATTTGTATACATCTTTTTAGGTCTACTTTTATTTATAGTGACTTCCACCAGTTTCGCCTGTCCTGCAACGCCATGGTGTTCTAGTCTTGGCGAAGGTACCCTCGGTGGAGTACAAACCCACAGTTGAGAGTCAGAGGTCGGTGCCATATCTACATGTGAGATAGACAGACTTCCCTGAGAGGATGCTAAACTCAGGGCAATTTTTCTATCTAGCAGAGCTAGGAGAAGCCATTGTCCTGGCTAGGGGTTTCTCCTCAATCTGAGGTGCCAACCCCATAAAGGCATTTACAGTGGCAGTGGTCTGGCGCTTTTCTTTCATTCTCTGCCTCTGCTCTTTAGCTCTTGTTGTCTTACTCTTGCCTTTACCACCCATAACTGAAAATAGAAAAAAGATCATGTAACTTTCATTGCAATATTTATACAAAATATTAACATACTCCCAAACTGTATTTTCCATCAGCATCATATATACTATTACCAAATATTGTCATTTTACCATGCATGATTACTGAGGAACTGACTGAATCCAATAACTTATTTTTCACTTGAAAACGAATTTGAGGTCAAGTTCACGTGAGTTTCTGTCTTTAACCTTTCATTAGCAACCTGTACACCAAATATTGTCATCCTACCATGAATAGTTACTGATTAACTGTCAATAATTTCAATAAATTTAACGTTATCATTGGCCCATTCAATTATACATCTATTTATCTTTACCCTAAACAGACAGAACCAACAGCTGCATCAATTACACTTCACAATTTATTTATGACTAAATAGAAAATAGTGATTAATTATAAAAAATATTAGAAACAGACCTTATTGTTAAGATTATGTTCAGTCATATTTAAAACTTGCAAAATTTTCAATTGCTGGTATAAAACAGTGTACATGCAACATTTACTAGAAGTTTACCAGTACATCCTCAAATCAGTATTAGTTTCCATGTTATCTTCAATTTGAATGATCAATCATCATCTATGTTTACAATTAACAGGTCCAGTGAAGAATTTTTAACCATTTTAGGCTAAACTCACTCCTGCAGTGATGGCCTGGATTTAGAATTTCCAGATGACATCAAAACAAATTATATACAGTAGAGGACAAATCTGCTACTAAGTTTTGTTTTCTATTGGTTAAACTGTTTCAGAGAGGAAGCCTTTTTAAACTTTTTACGATAGGGTCCTATTTAAGCATTTTCCAATAGTGTCCTATGTTAAATTAAGTAATGCGGTGGCAGCCATATTAGTTTTTTGAATAAAAGGACAAACTGTGTTTATCCAATTATCATTTTGACTAAGTTTGGTTCAATTGGCCAAATGGTTTCAGAGAAGAAAATTAAAATGGAAAAAGTTTACAGAATACCAGGGACACAAAATGATGACAATAAAACAATAAACCAGAGGCTCGCAGGAGCCTGTAATCGCCTGTAATCACCTGGAACCCAAATGACATATATTTTTGAAATTAACCGTTTCAGTTTAGTTGTTATAGCTTTTAAGTTACTGTGCAAAAGTTAAACATTTCTTCAAAAAAATTTAGTTAAGTACGATAACTCCTATAAGGTGCCATCAAACAATTTCAGAAAATTAAATATTTTGTAGGCCTTGTCCTTTAGGGTAATTTAGAAATTTACAGTTTTACTCTAGGTATGTTATAGACTAATTTATAATACAAAAAATGTTCATTTGTCCAAAGTCGTAATTAAAGGGCAATATCTCCTATAAAGAGTCATCTTGCAATTTTAGACTAAGCAATCATTTGTAGGGCTTCTAATGCTGTTCATTTGTGCAATTTACAGTTTCAATCTAGCAACTATAGTGTTTAAGTTACATAACAAAAACGGAAAATTTCATAAACAATTGTCATTTAAGGACAATAACTCCAATACAGAGTCATCTGACAATTTCAGACTAACAGTAAATTGTAGGGCTTGTACTGCTGATCATTTGTGCTATTTACAGTTTTACTCTAGCTGTTATAGTTTTTAAGTTATGTGACAAATAGGGAAACTTTCATAAAAAATTGTCATTTAAAGGCAATAACTCATATAAGGAGTCATCTGACAATTTCAGACAAATAAAGTGAATTGTAGGGCGTTTATTGATGATCATTTGTGCCATTTACAGTTTCACTCTACCTCTTATAGTTTTCAAGTTATATTGTAAATACTAAAATTTTGTTAAATTTCGTCATTAAAGGGCAACAACTCCTACAAGAAGCCAATACACAACTTCACACTAATAGTAACTATTGTAGACCTTAACGTGCTGATCAATTTGAAGTAACGGTTTTCTCTATAGCTATTATAATTTTTGAGATAGTGAACAAAAACGTGTGTTGACACCCATGTTCTATTTTTAGCAACAGTTGCCATCTTTGTCTGTTGATCAACACCCTGGGTACAAACTTGAAACTAGGAACCCTAAGGATGATTGTGGCCAAATTTGAAAAAAAATGGCCCAGTGGTTTCAGAGGAGAAGATTTTTGAAAAAGTTTACGACGGACGCCAAGTTATGGCAAAAGCTCACATGGACCTTTGGTTCAGGTGAGCTAAAAAGGATATTCATGTAATTTTAACCTGATATGTAACTCATCTTTGCTAGGCTAAATACCAAATACTATGGTCAGGACTTGGCGGAATGCATGCGATTGGGTGAATCACTCCTAATCTGCTCTTTTACTATTAACGGTACCTCTATGTAGCTCTGCCAAGATAAACAAATTTTCAAGGTAGCTACATCGCTAATAAACTGACAGCCTGATGAATAAAATGCAAACCTTTAGGGAAGCCAGTAGCCGGGTTCAGGACAAAAAACATTCTAAGACAATGCAGGGTGGTATCATGTTTTGTCTGCAGAACACTGTCGTGATGGTTCACTGTGATGTCTGCTTTTACGTGTCAATCACAATCAGTCTGTGTATGTGATGCTTGTCATTTCTTCACACTAATGTCACACTACATAGTATATTATAGGGAGAGAATGTACTAGTATCACCTCGAGTGTAAACCTTACTAATTAAAGTTTCATGTTAAAAAAAACTATTATTCATCAACTACAGTCTATAAGGGCATGGTTTATCGATCGAGCACTTAGCACACCCATTTTTACGATTTGTGTGAAATACTTGAATACAATACATGTATGTGACCATACAATTATTGTCCAAACCCTTTTAAAAATATGTGACATGAGTTTGGCATCATTTATTTATTCTTGTGATGTACAAATTAACTGTCTACTAGTACCTTGGGAACTTGTCAAGAAGTAATTCTGCTACCAGATCTTTTTAACAATTTAAAGTAATTAATAAATAAAGATTCAAACAAATTATGACGCACCTCAAACTACATTTATTTTCAACTTGGACAATTATGAATGGAGTGCTGAAATTAATTAAATGTGTTGTAGCCAATTATAAAATAATAAATATCACAGAGTGTATAATTGCTCACCTGGAACACAAATTACTTTGATATTTTTGAATTTACAGCTTCATTTTGGTTGTCTTAGCTTTTGAGTTGCTGGGCAAAAAAAAATTTCAAAAATTTTGATCAAGTACAATAACTCCTATTACATGTAGGTACTATAAGACAATTTCTGAAAATTAAGTGATGTGTAGGCCTTGTTCTTTAGTTTAATTTACTAATTTACAGTTGTACTTTAATTTATAACACAAAAACTGATTATTTTGTCAGAATTCGTCATTAAAGGGCAATAACTCCTAAAAAGTCATCTAACAATTATAGACTTAGCATATTTGCAGGCCTTGAGTTGGTCTTTTCGAATACCATAGTCATGTGGTCTGTTGGGGGAAGGACTGTTGTCGTGTTTTTCTGTCGAGCTTCATTACGGTATCGAAGATAAATTTACAAATAACATGAGAAAAAGAAATAAGAAAATTGCATAGCAGCAACCTATTTAAAAATATTTTTTGGAAATCTCAGCTTTTATTACATTCCAATCTAGAGGTGCAAACGATCTGCCAAAAGTTAGATTCACTTTTTTATGGGTTCGTTCAAACATTTGACCCAAATTTCAGTTTGGAACCAATGTTCCAATCAAATTGTGTGTAACTACTATAAAATTGTTTCATTTAAATGCTTACTAGTAGCAGTCCTCACTATAGTTGTAAATGCTGTACCTGACATTCAGTCAGGACACAGGTCCACCTGAACACTATGGTGTCTGACCATAATTTTTAATAAAGCAAAACAACATGCATGAAAAATTCAGTTATAATAAAGTGTGTTATGGATCATATATTATTTTTAGATCACTGTATGATTTTAATAATCATAATATAGATGACAGATTATAATCAGAATTGCAATACTATATAGTATATTAATAACCTTTGACTTTGATGCCTATGTGTCAATGTTTCAATTTGGTCTTTCGATCAAAACCATTCTACTTATAATCAATTTAAATCTGAGTACAACCTCTATTATATTCAACATTTTTCAAAATTCAAAAACTAATTTTCAAAATCAAAAACGTCTTCCTGATCTTCTTCATCAGCATCTTTGAATTAGTAGACTGGTTCTAATTTTGTGTGACACCAGTTGAAATATTTAGAATATATATTGGCCAATCAAAATGCCTGATTAGAATTAAAGAGGAATAATCATGAAATACTACCAGCAACTTGTAGGACAGTTTCTGAAAAGAAGCTGTTTTATGTTTTTCTCATAGGTTACTATGATAAGTGAAGCTCCATGGTGGTAGACTAGCAGTCGTGTATTTTGGATCAACTTAAAACAGAAATCTCAAAGTAACCATCTAAGGTTTTTTTTTAAATATCACAATTCCTGCAGCCAAGCAGTTTGTGAGGAAACAAATTTTGAAATTTAAGCCAATCAGAACGCATTTGCAATGTTAAATTTCTTACCGGCTCAAAAAAAATTGTGTTCCAATCCACGGTGGAGTCCATATTGGATTTTGGATGGCCACAAAAAATCTTTGTAAAGGACTGTGTAAGATACATTGCTGCAATATTTTACATGTAAATCAATCTGTCAAGCAGTTTGTGAGAAGATAAGTTTTTAATACAGCCAATCAAAACACACTAGTAGCATTCACAGCAATGTTGAATTTCCTATTTGCTAAAACAACTAAATATATGAAATAAATATCCAAGCTTCATTTCTGCTCTGGGTTCTAAAAAGTTGGTGCCAAAATAATCACAAACTGCAATTTTCTGTCGCCAATTCCAAAAATCTGGCGCCTATATATTCTGCATGAGTATTGTCCTTTACTGTCATTGACAAACACACTGATGTTTAATTTGCAAAAAAGTTTCATTCTATTAAGCATGACAGTATTAAGATTAGACAAGAGCAGCTCACAACTTCTTTAAATATGTCCTACTTCAATGTGAAGGTTATGTTAAAATAATAAATTTCTCATGCTATATAGGAGGGAAGTTGAAAAGCGAAAGCAATCAGGACAATAAATTCAATGCTATATCCATATTTTCCTTTCAATTCTGAATACAAAAAGTTTAATTCAAGTATTTCACAACCATTGATTGACAGCAGGGACAGTATTTACTAATAGTCCCTGTTGACAGTAAATCTGCATCTCCATTGAGTTATTTAATTCCAGTTAATATAGCACTAAAGGTAAAATACTCAATTTTTATTTTTAACTTTTCAATTTAAAACATAATTAAACACCTTTCTTGAAGTAATGTCAATATAAATAAATGACGTAAACAAGTCATAACTTATGACTTGTTTACGTCATTTATTTATATTGACATTAAATGACTAAGGCCATTCGTTGGTCAGTCTTTGTCTAATTTTTGACAAAAACACCGTCATTTGTATCGTTGCATAATCTTCTAGACTTATTTATTATTTTTTGTTTATGCTGTATCGTCATGTTTGTCGATCCGATACTTAATAAGCTAACTGGTTGGTACATTCTTTAGACTTCTATATATATATTTAAAATGAGAAAGTTTAAGATCAATATGTTATGATTGTTTACGTTATTTATTTATATTGACACTCAATGACTAAGGCCATTCGTTGGTCAGTCTGTGTCTAAATTTATGACAAGAAACACCGTCATTTGTATCGTTGCATAATCTTCTATACTTGTATATTATTATTTTTTGTTTATGCTGTATCGTCATGTTTGTCGATCCGATACTAAATAAGTGTACTGGTTTAGCAGCATTCCTTGTAGACTCTTTATATAATATTTTGAACTGCCTGTATTGTGTATTTACACGATCCCAGTGGACTTATATTATTCCATCTCCCAATGAAAAAAATATTATTCCATCTCCCAATGAAGAATATCTTAAACATTTATTAGAGTTAAACGCCACTGATGAGTCTTAAGTAGACGAAACGCGCGTCTCGCGTAATGAATTTGTCACCTTGATAGTTTTGATTACATCTTGTTGGAATATGTGAGCAAAGCCAAGTAACAGCACGGCACGTCCCCGGTTAGCGGACTGAGAAGCAACTATAAACAAAGTTTTAGGTTCATTTAAAATGAGAAAGTTTAAGATCAATATGTTATGATTGTTTACGTTATTTATTAATATTGACACTCAATGACTAAGGCCATTCGTTGGTCAGTCTGTGTCTAAATGTATGACAAGAAACACCGTCATTTGTATCGTTGCATAATCTTCTAGACTTGTATATATATATATAAATAAAGTTATTTAAAAAACCAAGGTTGATTGAAATAAATGATATTACCAATGAAACATTAGATATGAATCCTAAAATAAAATCATTATATTAATTTAATTGTTACTATTTTAATTATAAATAATCGTCAATCTTTAATTAATTAATTAATAATTAAAATGAATGATTAAAAAAGAATTATAAGAAATTACACATCAATTAGACAAAGAAAAAAACTCTTTGATGTCAATTAACCAAAACAACATTTTTAAATATCAAAGGATGAACCATGCAGAAAATATAAAGAAATATCCAGGCACATTGAGTAATTTTTATAGAACCGACTAAAATGCATAAAAGGGGAGCAAAGGAGAGACTTAAATGTTTTGGTCACCATGGTGTATCTATGTTCTTCGTGCGATCAGCATGTGCGTCCTAGGCAGCATGCCTTACAATGTGAAACATGTGATAACTAGCAACATCGCCTTTGTAATACTGGTAAGCAAAGGATTATTTCAGAAACAAATATTTGTTTGAATTGACTGTACTTGTAAACTGTAGATAGTAAATACTTTCACTGATTTGATTTAGAATATAAGATTTATTTTAGATATGATTTTTATGAAAATGCATTAGTGTCTTAAACAATCGAAACTACATCTTCATGTTTCTGTTATATTATGTTCATATATAATGCTGTTAAATCTGTTTGCAAACCATGTGTCTTGTTTGATCGTTAAGGAATTTCCGCAGCCGTTTACAAACAGCTTGTTAATGAAGAGATAGACGTCATTTTCAACTGTGCGAAATGTATAGAGCCGATTCAGCATGGTCCTGAAAATATGGACGTGGCGGTATCACCAGCCAGACCAGTATCACCAGCCAGACCAGTATCACCAGTCAGACAAGCTTCACCAGTCAGACCAGATTCACCAGCCAGTCCAGACCAGAGTATTATTGACCAGCCTTTCAACATCTCCATGGAAATTCAAGACCCTGTAGTGGTAGCTGAAAGGTGTGTTTCAGTTTATATATAAACACTTCATTTTTTTACGAAACAAGTAAAAAAAATAGCAATTAAACACTATATTGTTAAGCTGCTTGCTCTACCCTACCTACCTGCTGACCATATCCGCGTTTGACCACCTACTATAGAATTCCATCACAGGAATTAAAAAAAAATAGCAATTAAACACTATATTGTTAAGTTGGTCAGTATCAAAACAACCGATATTTAATGATATTTCGATACACAGAAAAGTTGTAAAGCGAAATAATTTTTAACATTTTTGTTTTCTTTTTAGTGACATATCATACCCAGAGTTGACAGATTCGTTTGTAGAGGACTATCTCGTCACCATTGAGATAACAGAGACTGGTACAATTCGCAGGGCAAAGAGACTTGTTAGTAGTGATGGCTACTCATACACAGTGAAGGTATATTAATATGTTAAATTGGTAAACTTTTAACCGTACCGTAAATTATTTTATGAAAACAGCACTTCTTCAATATATATATAACCTATTAACTACGTTGGTTTATTTGATAAATAATGCACATATATAATTTTTAACCGTACCGTAAATGATTTTATGAAAACAGCACTTCTTCAATATGTATAAAACTTATTAACTACGTTGGTTTATTTGATAAATAATGCACATATATAACTTTTCTTTTATGTTTTAGAACTCTACAGCCAAGACCATCAACTGGCGTTGCAGCGTTCGTAACAAGTCTGTGTGGTGCAAAGCTACATTAATGGAACGTGGGAATATTTTTGTACGTGGTGGTTCAGCTTATGCCCATCCAAGTGATCCCGGTTAGCCAAAAAGACAAAGATCAAAGTTGCTGTAAGTTAATAATTTTAAAATTCAAACAGATAAAATAAATAATTCACCAAAGTGTAAATACTAGTATATATTAAAATAAGAAGATGAAGATGCACACGTTCTCTACATACTTTAACGATGTTCAATATATATCAATAGATGGTAGACATATTTTATTTCACTAACTTTCTTCTTCCATCAGTAGAAAACCTCCAAGACTTTGACGCTGAACCAGACAGCGATTAAAAGCTAACTCAAGAATTCATTGACATTTATAAGAAATGTGACCTCAGATTAACTTATGTGATTGTAAATGTTGATAAGATGTAACTATTCATTTGTTATTTTATTTCATTGTATTTAAGACTTGAGGTGTGTGGGAGTTATGTTACATTTGTAAATAGTTAGACGTGCATTGATTATAAATGTATGTGATCGAGTGCATATATAAATTTAATTAGGTCAAATTAAAATACAGTATTCAATTGAATATTTAAATGAAAGGTTTTGTATGAGAGGTGTATACTAAATAATCATAGTACCATGTCTAAAATAAATATATTTAATATATGATTGCATGACGTTAGAGCGGTTTAATGTGTATGGTGCTCTGTTATAATCTTATTTGTTACTGCTTATTTCTGAAAAAAAAAATAATAAAGCCTTATTTGTTATTTGTTATATTCAATATTCAAATTGGTAGCAATAACCTTTTCAATAACATACATCAATAAAAAGACCATATATAACCCAAGATATAAACATGTCTTGTAAAATACGTTATTAATCTCCGGGATTAAACTTATTATTATCATCAGAAACGTCATTTACTTTGATCATTTTACCACACAAAAACGAATCATCTTTGAAATATTAAAAGATAACTTCCTTTTAATTCCTTTACATATAGAATAAATCAATAATATACCAACATAAATAGTATGGCCGAAATGTCTGGGGCCGATGTCTACTGTGGACGAGATTTACTATAGACGAAAAAAAGTATGGCCGACAAGTCAAGTTCCAAGAATGTCGATCCAAACAGTCACACAATCAACTTCGGGAACAGTGTCAATACAAATATTCAGACAGCCATGTAAAACGGCTCTTAACATCAGTCTATAATCCTCAATTCAGATGTGAAGAAAAACTGTCAAGAAATCTTTGCAAAAAACGCAAATTAGCTACCGGATACGAGGTAAATTTAACCCGCATGCGCAAAGGAATACTATATTGGTCGGATCAAAGACAGGTCAAACCAAAACGGTATCCGGACAATTAATTATATTAAACGTTGTGCTCGACTACAGATGCATTGTTAAACGGCTGATAGGAACAGTAATTAATATAAGCTCAATATAGCGGAGCAGTTAAAAAATGGCATGAAAAATCTTTTTTAAAAACATATCTTATGTATTTAGTATGCCGGTACACTCGAATTTCGGCGAAGAAAATGTCATGCGCGGTGCATCGCTTAAACGAACGGTAATTTGGTTGAAATATCTGTATATTCTTATTGATAAATCATTTGCTTACCTAAATAAATAAAAAATATTTTAACAATGTACTTCCCTTTCGCATTCCTGTATGACCCTGACTGCCGTTCAGTGACGTCACACCACTCGAAATTCTTTAAGCATACATGTTCTTAATTTCAAAATCAAGAAATATGCCAGTTAATTTATAAAGAAATAAAGTAATTTTCAATGTTAATTCAAAAGCTTAACCATTTTAATAATTCTCTTAATTTTCACAGTTAAAAATAAAGATTTTTTTTAATTTTAAACTATGAGTATCATTATTTACTCCTTTTTGTATTTCAAAAATTTGTTTTTACAAAATTGTCAAATCATCTTGATACTTTTAAACTTGCATAAAATTAGTTCTTATAATTAACTTCATTGAAATAAACAGTAAAAAAAAAATTAAAAATAAACTAAATTATGGCTCCCTTAAGTATTATTATTATGTTCCGCAGACGACAGTCAATTCTTTGAGATAAACAAGAAAATTAAGAGAAAGTACTAAATATTCCGGTGTAAAATTGCTTCTTAGAACATAAATAATAAATAAAAATAAATAGAACTTACCGATTTGAGCTGCATATCTTTTGGAGAAGTGTTTTCCAAAGTCGGTGTTTTCTGCTGTTGACAGAATCCAGGAAATGACGTCATATGACTTAAAATATGCGCGTGAAAGAAAATCGCTGAAATTCGAGTCTGGACAAAATTCGAGTGGGTGGCCATACTGCTTTTGTTTCGAATCATTTAAATAAATCAGTCTCATATGTCTTTTTTATTAATTAATCAAATATTAAACATTGCAGGAATATCCCAAGTTTAATCCCGGTTCAGGGTCCACAGAACCCGTTTACGTTAGCGTTTAAATATAGAGAGGTGTTAATTTGCTTATTATTTGTCACTTACCAAACTGACCTCGAGATCGTAACAGTTATGTTGCTGTTTTATATTTAAAGTTCTTAAAAAAAGATTTATGTTGAACGTTCCACCAATTAAATAGTATATTTTATGAAATTCTAACATTTTTTAATTTAATTTAATAAAAAAAACTTATGCGGTTTTACGTCTCAGCAATTGGATAAAAGTAATATCGGAATTGTGTCGTACCTCTTGCTACGCCTATCAAGTTTCTAAAAAATAACATAAAAAACCTCGTTTTATAAAAAAAATCTACGATTAAATGTTATGTTATGTTCTGAAACAAATATTTTAATAATATGAAAAAAAATGATCTTGACATTTTACGAAATCTATGAATATACTCGCAACATAAAAAAGGAAATATACCAGTACTTTTGCTATAAGAATGTTAGAAGTTAGTGATTTTCAGTCCAAAACAATGTCTTAATTGAAATAATTATTTTTGTTGTGATTAATAAAAAATATATCATTTCTAATATTTAATTTGAACACGTCCTCCACAAGCTGGGAGATTATCGAAACTTAACAAATGTACGATAATTGTAGAGGAATGGATAAATATATTTTTATAAATAGTAAGACAATAATATCAGATTATTACATGACATTTTTGATATCATATGCATTATTAGCCCAATGTTTGATATTGGCCCATGAGCCGCAGGCTCGAGGGCCACTATCAACCGAGGGCTTATAATGCATATGATATCAAAAATGTCATGTAATGGTCTTTTTACCTTATGCTTCAGCAGGGGAAAATGAAATAGACTTGGATATATCAAAATCTTATCGAGTTCCGGTACCGCTATTCACATGCTCCGAATTAGTGTTAAAGTCATTTAGATAATATTTTCAGATCACTCACGGTTCGTTTCTGTTTGTGTGTAAGTTTTCATTGACTTAAGATAATCCAAAGTATTGTCCATCCCCATGCATTCGTATCATGCATGTCGTCTGCTTCAACGTCATATTTGTAAACAATTCCGGTAATTTCCGATCATTTACGGAAAGGCATGTGATAACACTTACGGAAAAGCGTGTAATAACATTCGGAAGCAGTTAATAACATTTTGATATCAGCCCGCTTTGCCAATCTGGTAAAATATAAAATTTTTGCCTCTTTATTCCTTTATCATACAGTAAAAAATATAAGTTATTTACTATAACTATATGATAAACCAGATTATTTTGCCCAGTTACTGTGAACACATGAGTGTTCTATTAGCGAAATCATGGACTGAGGGCAATATTAGATCAATAAGATGTAATTGGTACCGAGAGAAAATACTTCTAGTCTATTGCGTGACTACCAATTAAGTAAAAAATTTTGTATGACCTAATCCATATGCGTTTAAATAGAGCAGATAAGTAGAATAAAATAAGAAAATACTAATTTTCCTTTTAATAAAGAACATAAATATATGTCTGTCAGAAGGCAAATACATCAGTACATGTATGTGAATAACTACACCATTTCAACAATAATTAATTAAGTTAATTTTGAATCATATAAAGGTGTATTGTATCGTATTGGAACCCAAATATTGTTGAACAAATGTTCGTATCACATCGTTGGCCATTGTATAGACACTTTCCAAGTCGAGCGAGAAATAGATAAATAAGGACAATTATACAATTAAAAATCAATTTTGCCAGTTTCATCTACGATCTCAACTGAGGTATTAGATTCACGCAATAATACTGATGCTATTTATTTCATTTGTGCAAAAAGGGACCTAAAAGGAGATATTGATGGAAACGAAAAATAAAATATTTTGGCGCCCGCCATCTTTCGTTGAGTATTAACTTCTGTTACATAGCAACAGTTTAACACCAGTGAAATGACTTCACAAATGTAGTGGTTTAATAGTAAATAATCATGAAATTGAAAAGAAAAAACTAGTTCAGAAACGTCAGAAAACTTATAGATTACATTTTGTAATACAATTAATCGTCATTTTGATGTTCAAAATTGCATTTAGTTTCCACGCTTATTATGTCGTTTTTAGCAGCCACGGTCTCACTAAAGTAACCCGCTATCCAGCAATATGTCTCTCGAAAAATACCGTTAGTTAAGTTTCGTATATGAATTATTATACCACAGTATATAAATTACATTGAATTTTAACCTACATTTTTTATTTTTCCTATTTTAACCATTTTCTGTTATGCCAGTTAATAGTTTTCAGAACTGTTGCCTGATGACGAACTATTAACTGACAATATCATTTACTGTTTGTACAGTCAATAGCTTTAGAAAGTATAGCCTGGCTATGAACTATTGACTGGTTAATTCTTGTTTCATGGTTGTGTTTGTTGTTTAGAAAAAACTTTTGAACATTCAAATTGAATGCCTCGGGGGGGGGGGGCAATAGTTTCACCTCGAGATAAATAAACTTACTATTACCTTCATATCAAGTCAACAATTATACAATAATGAACTTCAAAACAGAAAACGCTCATAGAATTGCAGATAAGTACAAATTGCAGGATGCAAACTGCAATCAAGCTTCATACTCGACAATTTAACTATTAGGGTGTCAAGCTTCAACGCCCCAATGTATCCGAATGCACACATTCTATTGCATGATAAGATTAAATTGCAGGATAAAACAATTGCGGGATACTTTGGGATGGCCTGATATAGTCTTTCTTTTTTTTCCATACAGTGTTTTGGAACACATGCCTACGGAAGCCCATTAGTACCATATGTGGTATTTTTTTAACTTAAAATTAAAACTTAGCTAACATGTAATTACAACTTAGCTAACTTGTAATAACAACTTAATAACTTGTAATTACAATTTAGCTAACTTGTATTAACAACTTAGTTAACTTGTAATTACAACTTAGCTAACTTGTAATTACAACTTAGCTAACTTGTAATAACAACTTAGCTAACTTGTAATTACAACTTAAATAACTTGTTATAACAACTAATAACGTGTAATTACAACTTAGCTAACTTGTAATAACAACTTAGCGAACTTTTAATTACAACTAAGCTTACCTGTAATTACAACTTAGCTAACTTGTAATTACAACTTAGCTAACTTGTAATAACAACTTAGCTTACTTGTAATTACAACTTAAATAACTTGTTATAACAACTAATAACTTGTAATTACAACTAAGCTTACTTGTAATTACAACTAAGCTTACTTGTAATTACAACTTAAATAACTTGTTATAACAACTAATAACTTGTAATTACAACTTAAATAACTTGTAATTACAACTTAGCTAACTTGTAATTACAACTTCAATCCTCATATAAATCAATGCACTACAGAAGAATCTTCCATTCAGAGAAGTTGTTTGTCGTTTTTACATCTGATATCATTGAATTTTTGGCAAAAAAACATAACTTTATAATAAGTATGACAACTTTGAAAAGACTTTTCAAAAAGGAGGGTTTATTCAGACGCAAATTTAGAAGTTATATTCTTGAAGTGGCCAAATTTATCCAGGAACAACTTGATAATGGTAGCCAGTTGGGATACCGATCAATGAATTTAAGATGTATTCAAAATTTATTATGTGTGTCAAGAGATACTGTGAGCATCCTTATGCAGATATTAGATAAAAAAGGCATCGAGTTTCGACTAAAACGTCGCCTTCGCAGAAGAAAATATTACGCATCTGGACCAAACTTTCTCTGGCATGTAGACTCTTACGATAAGTTGAAGAAATTCGGTATTTGCATTAATGGATGTATTGATGGGTTCTCTAGAAACATCATATGGCTATGTGCCTATCAAACCAGCAGTGACCCTAAAGTAATCGGTGGATATTTTATTGAAGCAGTTATTAAAAGAGGTGGCTGTCCAAGTATTGTGAGAGGGGACATGGGAACTGAAAACGGATATATCGCACAAATGCAGGAGTTTCTGACAACACGTGCAAATAGTTTTATATACGGGAAAAGTACAGGAAATCAGCGTATTGAAATGCTATGGAGTTTTTTTCGAAGGCAATGCTCACAGGTTTGGATCGATATTTTATCAGATCTTCGAGATAACGGACAGTTCAATGGCGAGATCGCTGACAAAAATCTCATTCAGTTCTGTTTTCATCGTTTGATACAGGTAATTAACTATTAAAATAAATCACAATTCCATTGTTATTTAATAATGACCCATAAATCCGTCCTTTAAAGTTAATAAAATGGGGCCAGTTCAATGAAGTTATGATACTATCTTAGAACTAAGACATGTCCTTGTCGACTTTTAAAAAATGTATGGAGATAGGACCGTCCTATTTTAGGACATTGATGACATGGCCCCTGGTTGTATATGTACAATCCTGAATTAAGGAGTCAGAAACCTTAATATAACATAACAACTATGCATGCAATAAAATGTGTTTTTATTAAAATGTTTATTCCAAGACAGCTTTTTATCATAAAATCAGATACTTAGAAAGACAATGCTATGAGATATACATATAGGTTAGTACAATGGATTCATGCCCAGTACATGATTTGCACATTTTGTATTTATAGTATAATCCCTGCCCACCACTGTCGATTATGATAAATCTAATTTTTTTCAAGAGACTTGTTCGCAGATAGTTAAGTAAACATCTAAGATAGTTATGTTAAATTCTCCAAGAACATTTGAATGTCTTTTGAAGACATAGATTAGGAAAATCCCAAAATGATGTATATAGAAAACTTATAAATATAATATATAAAAATATAACTTTAGCATGCAAAATTGTTCAGCTCCTCGGAATAAGTTATCCACCTTTAAAAGTAGTTTTAAACATTTCTATTGTTTTTTCAGCAATCTTGTCTTAATTTCCTCAGGGAGACTTATTTTGAAATTTTAAACAATATAATTTTGTCTTCCATTATTCATCATCTTCAAGTCATAATAAAAAAAACATTTTACAGGTTGATACACCTTAGTTTTTAGCCAATATCCGAAACAATGATAGATTATCTGAATCGTAGATGACCGCAAGAAGGTGTTTATTATAAGGTTAATATCTTAACACCTACATGAGATAATTACATTTGACTGATCTAAAGGTGATCTTGAACTACATTAATTTTTACTCATGAGTTACTTGTGAGTTATAGGAATTTGAAGTCATGATAATATTTGCTGAATTTATGTAGAAACAAACATCTGTATCAAAATAATTTCTGCATTCAGTTTTTTTTTAATCAGGTGAGCGATTAAGTCTTCTGTGAGCCGAACATGTTACATGTATTAACAAATTATATTTTTTTATGTTTGCTCCAGAATGATATTGACCGAATGGTTATGGAATGGAACTCACATAATATAAGACCAACTAAAAATCAGAACTGTCCTAGTGGAAGACCCAGTGTGATGTATGAACTGCCTCATTTGTATAGCACCAGGAACTTTTTAAACTATGTGCAGCCTGTTCAAACCGAAGCATGTAGGGAGGAATGTACATTTCGAGGACGACTGCCTTGCGATAGTGATTTTCATGAACTCTCTATGATTTACATGAAAGAACTGAACAAAGAATTACCCAAAAACTCCACATGAAACTATTGAACTTTATATTGCTCTTCGAACGCAGCTGTATATCGATTTATAGTTGCTTTGCATTGATATATAACATCCAGAATATCTATATTTGTGAAACGATTTCAAATGTGTCGTACTGGTAATATTTTTTTTATTATATAACTTTCTACAAATGACTGTAATCTTTTTCTTATGAATGAATTTTATCAACAGAAGTCCTCTTTACTTATACGGCAGATCGAAAGATTTTCATTATGCATTGCTTTTCTGCACTATACAAAAATCAAAATGTATAACATTACTCCCTTTTAAGTAACGTTTTTATAGATAAATACAAAAAAAACAAGCGAACAAACCCAGTCTTAACACTGCTGTAAAAACCAAAGCAAAATAGTCATTAAAGCAAAAATCAAGGTCAAGGTCAAATGATGAGGATACTGTTACTGCGACATATACCTGTATATTAGATATACAGATCTATTATACCGAGTATCGCTTAATCTTTGTGTGTTTCCGAATTCCTGTTCATTGGTGAAATAAATGATAATCTAAAAACTCTGCTAAATTTTCAAATATGAATATTTTTTCAAATTAATATGTTTTGCTAGGGAAAATTAATTAATCAATGAAATTTTTTTTATTATAATTATCCTTTTGTATGGTAATATATATTTCAATTGTGCTTTCCAAAGATTCTAAATATAAGAAGGGATGTGTGGTAATATACCCCCGGTATAGTTTCAGTGGCGAATCGTGGATAACCAAAGAGGGCACTTATTGGCTAATATTGCCCCCTCCCAACCCTTCTTAGAGCATGATTTATAGTTCTGGACCATTCCAGTCATTTTAAGATTAAACACTAAAATGGGAGCATTCATCAATGTATGAACGGTGTCAATTCACTCAAAGAAGAAGATACCGAAGGAAGATCATATTAAGTTTATGAGTGAATCGACATCGTTCATACTTTGATTAACAATCCCATTTAATCTAAAGCTAGTTTAAAATTGTTTTCTTGGTTTTTTTTTAAATTTTCAGACACTAATATCAAGAACCATTGGCGGACAAATGTATCAATTTATAAGTAGTTTGTTCAAATCCGTTTATTAAAAATTAAACTGACTCATTTAGAGAATTAGCCAATAAAATTGTGCCATTGCAAAACATAAACGTGTGATCCAACCTTAAGTTCAATATTTATGTCAAAGTTATGGATGCACATGTTGCAAGGTACATAACAAGGCATACAAAGTCTCTTTACCTTAGGACTTACAGTTTTTTAGATATGGAGGCGCCCAAAAAGCTTTAACCTTATTATTGCATTGTAACGTTCCGAATCGCTCAACGCTGGTTTTTTTTCCGAAGACATGCGATTTTCCAAATATTTGTCATCGACCATGTATAGAACCATACTGTCATCAATCAAATAACACATTTTAGTGACCAATTTATAGACAATGACATTGTTCGCCAAAAAAAGAAAATTCATTATAATTAATCACATACCATAGACTAGTATATACGAATAAAACAAATATAAATGTACTATAAAATAACTTTATTTAGCTGGTTGGTTGTTGGGGTAAAAGCCATTTTAACACTTTGGTTACATAGGGTGCCCAGTTTTATTAGTAGAGGAAACCGGAGTGCCCCGTCAGAAAACCACAGACCTTAGGCAAGTGGGAACTGACCAACCTAATTACATACAGTGTAGTGAACAGTTTTTTGTGATTTACAATGTGGGACTCGAACGTAAACCGTATTGGTAATTGGCAAGTGATCTATAGTACTTTGGAATTTAAACCAGTCCAAAACAAAACTCCACTTTATAATAAAAAACATGCTAGTATCAGAATAGAAAACCACTTTGTTGTAAATTTCTATGAGCAAATAATAATTAGCACCGCCTACCTCGTTATAAAAAAAAAACGTTAATTCGGCTAATCGTATAGTTGTGACTGACTGGAATCGATATTATTTTACCCGCAATGCAATGCGGTCACACTTATTAGCCTCCTGTATTATAAACTCATTAACACCCTAAGTCTAGAGCATTTTAATATGCTTGCTATATTTTAGCATCGTAAAAGCAAAAATGGCAAGAAAAATGTTAGGGTACGCTGGGAAAAAAACAGGGCAGGTAGGGAAACAGGAAAAACACGTCTTATAGTTTGGCCTAATGGGTACCCCATGGTAAAACCTCCAACAAACCCAGGGCGGCCATGAATTATTCTCAAGTCCAATATTAGGGATAAAGATGTATAGGAATAGCATGACGCATGACAAGTATTAGAGGTCTAGAAGTAAGACCAATCGATGTGCTGCGTGGCACCTCAACATGTTGGACCCCGTTTGTTAGATGCCCAATATGGATAGTCAATAGTTTTTTGAACATGCATCCAATGGTGGAGTGACAAAGCACATTTAATTGACACATGCAACCCATATTGGAATCGAAATGTATATTTGGTAAACACAGGTTGACATTAGGAAAATGCCCCAAAACAAACCCCAACCTTTTATGATTAAACGCAATATATCAAAATTTGAAGAGAATATGTTTTCCAGTTAGAGCATAGAAATGTGGGACAGCTGTCAACCCCTATCAAAAATACCCATTTCAATAACAGATCTTGAAATAAAAAGCTTCGCAGAGCGCAGCATGATACGACCGCAACACGTTGAAACCTTAACGTTTGATGCTCATTATGGATAATCAATTGCTTTGGACACATGGTGGACTCGCTAAGGTTTTTGACACATGCATTCTTTGGTAGACTTTCCATCCATATTTTCACAATGAATCCAATAGATTTTGTTTTCAAAAGCAGACCATAAACAAACTAACTTGCATCTATTTTGTTACACAAATTTTCCCCCTTTTGGCCCCTAATTTCTAAACATAAAAAGGTGTTTCTGCAAATATTTTTCCTGCATTCTGTATCGTTATGTGATGTTACATCAAATTAGCAAAAACTAAATTTAAAAATCAGACAAGAAATTAAAAAGTTGCATTTTTGGCCACTGTATAAACTTAAACAAAATCGATAGTTTGTTTTTTGAGATTAATATTATACAAAACAGGCGCCCCTACAGCGTGACGGACAAAACTTCTAGACCTGCTTTCGGATTTGGCAACGCAGGTAAAAATTAACATTAATAATATATGTATTGTAAAATGATTGATTGATTGATTGATTGATTGGATGTCTGCTTTACGTCCAGCGAGCAGAATTTCAGCTATATTCAGGACGGGAACAAGTTAACAAACAATAAATCAACGGAAAATATGGGTGGGATGGGTCACAGGGAATACAATTTTGACGGCCACTGGAAAAGTATGGAGTTTTGGGTAGGGGCGGAAAATTTAGCCTTTTTTGTAGCGGCCACAATGAGCCTACTCTTTTTCGAAATCTACAAAAGGGGTCTTTATCGTGCAAGGAGCGTGGCACTCTCCAAACACGTTACCCACTACGGTCCGCGGTCAGGCTTTCCGTATTATGACCTGACAAGCCCCCAACGAGAGGGTCTCCCCTATCCGCCACCCGGGGACGCGCTGGGCTGCTCTGTGGGTCGAGCACTGGGAACCCTCCCAGTATGGTCCCAGTATTATAAAATGTCAATGTCCCTCAACTGGAGATTTATATTTAAGGTCAAGATCAAATGAGAGTGATGTTGACCTTGACGAGTTTGGTTAACCTAGAAATTAAACTGACAAATTCTGTCCCCTGTCTTACAGCTTCAGTAGTACTAGGATATGAGACAGGCCCATTAGTCTACATAGGACATGCATTTCTTGACCTAAGGACATTTACCATGCATTATGTCACAGCTTATCTGCGGATCTTTTTGGAGTTGGCTAAAAACAATTTTCTTACTCTATTATTTGCATTTAAACTTTTCAGGTTGTTTTCAAGGTCAAATGGCAGTGATGTACATGTAAATGTGATATTGGAGTAGGTTTTTTGTACCATGGCAATTGAATAACAAGTTTTATCAGCCTAGGAATTTCATTTAACCAGAATTTTAATCAATGCTGCTGCAAATAAAATAATCACCGCCTTGCTCCACCTCTCAAGTAAGAAAACAATCACTTAAGTTACTTATGACCTTGACCTTTACCCACATTAGAGCCTTTTTGGCAACTTTTATACATGTACATATATGTAAAAGAGACATAAAATTCCTTGAAGAATTTTAAAAGATAAGCCCCAGAATTTAACTGATGGACAGATACATGAGAATTCAATGCTCTGTGGGTTTTACCAAGGTCAAAGCTGTTGTGTAAAATATAGGTTCTCCTTCAGGTAGGAGCTTAGCTCTTTACCTGTTAGTACCTTGAAGTGGGACATCTCCCACATTTGAATTTGTCAATGGGGGTCATAATAAGCATGATAAGAGTAAAGTAAAATAAACAAACTTTTGTTTATCAATTAATTTGAATTTTCGTGCGAAGTTTCCGCCACCTTATATTTGTTATTTTTTTCACAAATTTCATGTGAGAAACATATTCTTTAAATCAGTTTCTCCTATGAAATTTGTGAAAAAACAAGAAATCTGTGAGCTACCGGACACTCAGTATACCCCCACTACACCCAAATAGATATTTAAGAGTCCTTTATTTTCTACACTTAAGTTAGGTGGCATACCAAATATCAAGTCACTATGATTTATAGTTGCCGAGAAAACTTTTATGAAATTTTTCAACCACTAATGTCAAAAATTGACTAAGTCGCTAAACAGGAAGTACATTGTAGATATCCGACAGGCCTAAATTCGATACCTGCAATATAGGAACTTAAACTAAAGTCTTATTTCAAATGTCTAGTCTATGTTGATAAGTTCTAGTAATCGCCGAGAAAACTGTTAACAAAATTTTCAACCATGACCACTAATGCGAAACATTGACTAAGTCAGTAAACAGGAAGTAGATATCCCACAGACGTAAAATCGGTACTTGCGATACAGGACCTCATACTGAAGTCATAGAACAAATTTCAAGTTGCTGAGAAAACTGTTACGAAAGTTATTTTGCAGACGGACGGACGGACAGGGGTAAACCAGTATACCGCCCTCTTCTTCGAAGCTGGGATATAACAACAACCATAGCGGGAAACTGCACATGGAGGTTCAATCACCGCCCGTTGGTTTTAATCACTGGCTAAGAATGGTAGAATTAAGTTAATTTAGAAAGAAGACATTTAATAAGTACATGTATCCTGTACATTAAAAATTAACCTTGAACTAAGGTTTACAAGCATATTTTATTTTAAACATGCATGTAATAATCTTACTTTAAAGATAACAAAACAATGTTAACTGAGTACTTTACCATTTTGTAAGGTAACTGTAACTGTATTTATCATTTAACAAGCTCGGAAAAAATCTCTTACGAGTATAAAAAAAACAAAATGAAAAAACAGCAAAGAAAATGACTTTAGTTATCTAATCAATGGTAAAAAACAAATAGGAAACTTTTTGTACATTTAAACAGTAAATCTGGATAAATTATACATTAAAAATATAGATGTAAAACAAAAAAAAGAAAATGAATGGTTTTATGTTAACCTTAGTCTCTAATCAATGTCCAATGGATGATGAACTTTTAATAAAGTACTAAACTCAGCACGAAAGTCAGGGTGAGAGTAGTACGTAGTTGAAAGCTCTATCATCGGTGTACATGTTCTAACAACAGGAAGACGATTGAGCCCATAGCGGTTGTTAAAATGAACTTCAATCTTTTGGACACAAATCATATCAGCTCCTGTAACATGGCGAAGAAACTGTCTTAGTGTAGAATCATCTAATGCTTTTACATATTGCTTTAAGTAGCCAAAACATCTGTCTTGGTCTTCATCTGACTCTTGAGCCTCTAAAAGCTTAATGACTTTTCTGTTAGTTGGTATTTTCATATCATACATTTCTCTAACACTCTGCGGAGAAGGAAGTTTTAAACGAAGCATATTCGATGCCATAGTAGAAATTTCATCTAATGCATATTTTGATGTTTGAATTTATTCCTTTTGAGATATTCTTAGTAAAGCTGGTTTCATCTGATCCCCCTTTGGAATGCTTTTGCTCCCAAATCGTGTCAAGACTTCAACAAACTCATCATAATCATCATCTTCATCAGCGGTCAGGTTGTTGCTCAATGCTTTCTGTAGTGCATCTTTCTCAATAGGTGCAACATAGTTCATAAATGATGATAATAAATCATCACTTGAAATTGCTTCTTCCCCAAAAACTATGGCTATAGAAAACACTTTGCTAAGCTGTAATGGAAAAACTCCAATATCATGGTATCCTTTTGCTAAAATCCTCCCAACTGCTTCCCATTCAGGCTTTTGCATGGAGGATTTAACCTAATGAATCTTCTCCTGTTCTCCTTTGCAAGAATTTGTCATAAACTCATCCCAAAAAGTAACATATGCTTCCCGTGACACACCTGAGGCATCGACACCTTTCTCATCAACAAAGTTGAATTTTAAATTCTCAGTCAATATTGATGGATCAATAAATTCTGGTCATCTCTTGCTCTATCCTCACTCTGTGAAGTCTTATTGTCCTTACATTTTCTTCTGGCAGGGATGGAGTTGGAGATCTAGGTGAATCAGCTGCAGACACATGCTTAACTCCTTGTTCATTTATAAACATGTGTATTGGTACTGTGTGATCCACCCAAAGACATACTGTCTGTGTTGATTAGTTGCATGCTTGTGCTAGTGCTCATATCTGATAGAAATATATTTTGTCCGTCTCCTGTGGCTTTTACTACAGTTATTCCAGTTGATTCTGCTGCCATTGCCAAAATATCGCTGCACTCAAGGGGTAAAGTTGAATTGTTATCTTCTTCCTCTGAAAAAGTGAAAAAATCATCCTTAAACTGCACTATATTACTACTAGTATTGCAAGACAAATCAGGATTTTCTAAATCCAAAGAGCTAAAATCTTCTCAAATGCTGTTTTGAGGTCCCGATTGTGCGCATCTGCAACTTGGGTCTTTCAAAGAATCATCTTTATCACTGTGTTCAGATGCTGATTCCAAGTTTTTAAGTTTAGTTCCTTGTTTTTCTTTATAAAACCTTTTTTGCTTAGTTACCAAATAAAATCTAAGTTTGTTGATTCCAGTTCGTTCATACATTTCTTCAACCGTTTCTCTTTCATCAACAGTGTTCTTTCAAAGTCAAACAAATCAGTTTGAAGATCAACCAATTTACCAAGTCTGCTCTTATCATCTTTAAAACAAATTTCCTTTAGCTAAATTTAGAATTTCATCTTTTACAGCATTTTTGTTTATTTCCTGCTTTCTTACCCCACCACTTTTGCGCGTACTTGGTGGTACATCTTATCTTCTTCTTTGAACTGAACCCATCCTATTTCTATAATTCTAGTAAGTTTTTTAGCCTGCTTATTTCCAATCATATGTTTTTGTTTTCCTTTTTTCATAGGCTCATCATCATAATCGTCACTGTCCTTTGATTGACCTGGCCATGAAATTTTTTGCCTTAAACGACAAAGAATATTATCTTTTTTTCGTTTAGTTGCTGAAGCATTTTCTTTACTATTTTCCTCACAGTATTGCTTCAACTTCTAAATACTTTGATAGAAAAGAATCCCATATCTGTTTATCTGAAATACATTTATGAAAATTTTTTTAAATACATGTATATTTGGCTGAAACATGATTACACAATAGACATAATTCACATGTACAACTGCGCCTCATGAAGCCCATTAAATAACTTGGCATTCTATATTTTAAATATTCAACAAGAGGCTCCCAGGAGACGGAATCACTCACCTGACTTTAATGATTATTTACCAATTTTGAGGGCATTTTAGGGGAAATTCCCTAAAAAGAATGATCATGTAACTTCAATCTAAAGAGGCTTCTTTTGTGTAGAGCTCATTTAGTTGAACATTTAGCAAAAGCTTTTCATTATCTTTTACAGTTTTCAATCATGCAAAACAATTTTGACAAAAAAGGAATATTACACCTATAAGGGGTGATCTGACAACTTTGACTCAATGAAGACTTTTGCAAAGCTAAATGAGAAGGTTTCAGCAAGCAGCAGCTCTTTTCTACCTGTTATTGTTTTCATTCTAAAGGGAGAAAAAATAAAAAAACCACTATTTTTGACATTTGAAGGGTCAAAATCCCAGAAAAGGGTCATCTGACAACTTCAACCTATTGGAGACCTTTGTAAAGGTCAGTCAGCCGAATGTTTAAGCAAGCAACAGCTTTTCTCTATCCGTTATAATTTTCATAGGTCAAAACATGAAAAAAAAGGCCAAAACCCTATAATGGTTCATCAGAAAACTTTGACCCAACGGAGACTTTGTAGAGTTTTTGATTCTGAAGAGCTTAAAATTCTTCAGATTCATTTAAAGTTATAAGCCTTTGAATGTGATTTTATCCTATGTTTTATTTTTAGTAACAACGACCCTGTTTGTTGCCAAGTTATAAAGCTGAACAAAATTTTTAAAGATAATAAACTGATTAATACTTAGACCAAGTTTTGAAAAATACCTTTCAATATTTAGAGAAGAAGATTTTTGGAAAAGTAACGGCCGGCCGACAGACGCCAGACGCCTAGTGATGACAATAGCTCACTTGACCTTTCGGGTCTAGTGAGCTAATTTATATAATTATGAATTCTCGTTATATCTTACATAAAGGACGTTTTATATAATAGTTAATTTTGATGTAAAAATGTTGACGGTCAGACATTTCAAGCAAAGCACACTACAATTGAACTATTCAATACTTATTAATTACATATATATTGGTGTATAATGAATCAATTTTGATGTACATGTATTTACAACTACAATTTAAAGACACAACACAATGCTAAATAGTAAATTTACATTAAAAAAAAGTAGTTTAAAATGGATGCTTGGCTAGCTAAAAGTCCAAAAATTTCCAAAAAATTGTAACTCTTAAATGAAGGGAGCCAGTGACCTTTACTTTCAACAGAATTTCATTATGACTTTTTGAAAATGGTTTAGACATTTAAATCAACTTAGCACTGGCAAAAGTCCATACAAAACATGAGTAAATACTAAAGTATGTCTCACCTGTTGGCACCATCAGAACTATAAATTTATTGTCAATTTTCCTATCCATTAGTAAGATTATCAACCTTCAATTCAGGGGAAAAAACTAAACATGAACTCTTACATTGCTAAAAGTACCACTGAAAATTGTCAGAGTCCCTCAACTGGAATAAAATCAATACACGATGAGGCACTCCATATGCTATAATGGTCTAGCACTGATGCTTTTAAAAGCATAACAAAGTACACTAACCTAGAGCTTTTAGTTCTTAAAATGCAAAGGTGCTCATGTTGTATATAATGAAAATTGTCAGTAACTCAACTAGGAAATTAAGGTCAAGGTCAAAAGATAGGGACACAGTTGTTTTTAACATTGCTATATCATATACAACTATTAGCGACATCACATGACTTGTGTGACATATTTTTGTCAGCCATATTGGATTTTCCACTCAATAGAAAATCAATGGGACCGTTTAAAAAACGCCGATACCTTGTTAAATAAATTAAATACTAGTATATATGTTTTATACATTGTTCCTGGTTCTACAGGCACTATCTTTCGAATGATATAAATTTTATCAGTTTAAATTACTTGCAAAATACTTCCCATTTTGTTTGAAATAAAGCCTGATTTTCCTGTGTGTAGAAATACTGCAAACTACTAGTTAGTGCACTAACAAGGAGAAAAGTGCACTAACAACATGAATAACAGTAATTACATGTACAACAAACAACACATAATATCAAAGAGTAATGCATAATTCCATTGTCGATAAAGTTATACACAAAATTTACAAAACTTTATTCTCCCCCCCCCCTTTGTCTAATGGGCTGTCAATATTATGTGTTGTCTGAGAAATGGGCTGTCGGAATTATTGGTTGTCGGAGTAAAGGCATGAGGAATGGTCAAGTGAATAGCTATAAAAGTACCCTATCTCTCTTCATCTTCGCAATTATTTCATCTTTTACATTACGTCTTCTTAGGAACATTTCTATGTCATTATCCATGCCTAAAACATACAAAATGTGCTTTAAAATTCTGCAAACTAAAGAAAGCACTTGCCAACATTCCACGTCACTTTTGCAGTGGCTATATTAATAAATACCCACACACAACATAAACAAAGTATAACCAATGGAGGAATCACTCTGTCTATCTGTCCAGAGGCCCAACTCCTTCTAAACTGCTTCATGAAATTCAATGGAAACTCTTGAACTTCAAATATATTTAAGACAAATAATTGGACTTCCCATATATACAAACTCATAAGCTAGAAGCTCAACTCCTCCTATTTGGCGGGCTAATCCGACAAATCACAAAACTAACATATGATAACAAAAGTAAATTTTGAGCTAGGTAGGAGCCAGTTCAAAAATAGTTTTGGTTAATTAGTTCTAAGAATTGTTTACTCAGCACAAGTTGTACAGTGGCACACCAAGCGTTTACTGATACAATAGCTGATCTATGACATTGTGCATAAGAAATTAAACTGATCTCAATCAGAGATAATTTGATTGTATCCTTAAAAAGTGAGCTTAGCTCACAGATTTCTAGTTGCTTATACCCATGAAGCACAACATAAGATAGGCAAAACTACCCATCATGTGTTGCAGGAGCATCAATTGAACTGTAGCCCCACACACAAACAAGAGTTAACAATACAGTATGTCTGGCCAGCCAGCAACATCAGAACAATAAATTCCCTGTTACAGTCCCTTAAAGAAAATATACATATTTTTTGTAAACAATTTGGGGCAATACCAATCTAATTAAATCAGATATTTGATTCTCTTTGCTACCCTCCACAGCTGATTTAATTTGATTGGAGCAAGAGCAGGGTTCCATGTCCCCTGTCTAATAAAACCATAACTTTTACGTACATGTATTACATTTTGATTGCAATAAACAATAATTCCGACAGACAAACTCAGTCACAGAAATAGCAAATGGCAATATACACAACTACATAAGGCATGTAAGGTGTTCTTACCATGCACATACAGTGTACATGACATAGCAAGTTTTATAGAATTTTGTTAAGCAGTTTCAAAGGAGTTAGGCTGACAAGAAAATTATTGAGGATTTTTGCTAGTTTTTTAAGTTCACAGGCATCAACATTCCCTGCTAATATGCCCTACTACATGCATAGACTTACTACATACCAGGTATAATTTTTTGGGACCTAAAACTATTGGTTTTGTTTGTTTGTTTGAATGGTGTTTTAACGCCACTTTCAGCAATTTTTCAGATACATCTTGGCGTCCAGTTTTTATTGGGGAGGAAGCCGGAGTACCTGGAGAGAACCCCCTACCTGCGGTAGGAAAACTGGCAATCCTTGTCAATTAAGATTAGAGTCGAGTGCACCCTGCCTGCAGTGAGAATCGAACCCGCAATCTCAGTGTTGACAGACCATGTGATCATTTATAGACAAACTACCTAAACCACTCGGCTACCGAGCACACACCCCTAAGACTATTGGAAAAGAATTTTTAACAATCATGACAATATGCCAGTTTTAACAGTTTCCAGCAAAATTCTCAATTTAAATGGACCATTTCTAACATTAATATTATAACTTTTGTATAAAAAAATTAATTTCAGTTTTAAAGTGCATACAAAGGTTATACTAGTAGCTTACAGTCCACAGTGCCTTTTCCAATCACTTTATATTATGTTAAAGATAAAACTAGAGGCTCCCAGGAGCCTAAATTGCTCACCTGGTCCGCAAGGCTACTCTTAATTCTGTTTGAAGGACCTTCAAATTTCTCTAGCAGTTAAGTTTCATTAATTTACAAAAAGACAATTTTTGGTTTCATTACTGATAAACAATTTTAAATTTTGGACAAAAAACCATCTGCTTGCATGGATAAAAGTTTTGATTGCTGAAATGAACTTAAGAGGCTCAGATTACACTAGAACTTACGTTTTATTATTTAATCAAATACTTTTAGCAAAAAGCAGTGGCTATCTTAAAAACAGCCACTTAACATACTTAAATAAAAAGTTTGGTTGCAGAAATCATTTCAGGACCATCTAATTAGCTGAGAAATCAAATTTTGTTGAAATAAGACAACTTTAGTTTTCTTGGAAATTCAAAATGGCCTTCATTTAAATAATTCTTGTTATGGGTTGTCCAACAACTTCAACCCAAGGAATTGTTCGTAGAATTCAAAAGGCTAAAGTTTTAGGCAAGTGAATCTTTTCTTTATCTGCATTTTTTTTTCAATTTATTAGGCAAAAACAGAAAAAAACCAACACATTTTGTGATATTTATAGGCAACAACTTCTATAATGTGTTGACAACTTTGACCCAATGTTTTTTTTGTAGGGCACAATAAGCTTAACATTTAAGTAAGCAACAGCTTTTCTTTATCTGCAAAACTTTCAAAATCACAACTTTTTATCTTTAAAGGGCAAAATCTCCTATGAAAACTTGAGTCATCTGACAGCTTTAACGAAATGGCGACTTTTGTCAAGCTTTTCATTCTGAATAGCCCAAGATCCATCAAAATTTTCCTATCTATTATAATTTGTGAGTTATCATTTTTTGATGTGATTTTACCCCTATGTTCTATTTCTATCGCCCTCATTTTGGATGAATCAAAAATCAAAACATTAGTTTTGCAGAAAACACCCTAAGAGACAAGTTTGTTTGCAATTCTTTGAGTTGTTTTAGAGAAGATTGTTGAAAGCTGGATAAATGCAGGACTCCTAATGTATTTATAGTAACAGTGGCCATGTTTTTCGACAAAACAAATTCGCCACAAAAGCTCTATGCAGGCTACTACAAGAACCACCAACACTAAGTCTGGTTACAATTTGTACAGTAGTTTATGTAGTTTCACAGGATAAGATAAAAAAAATTAAAATTGCTAAAATGTTGAAAAGACCAATAACTCCAACATCTGTAAACATATTTTAACAAAATGTCCACTGGTACATATAAATCTCATTATTCTACACATTTATACCTAGCCAGAATTTTGCTAAACCTACTGTTTTTGGGTAATTTGCAAACAAAACTGCCATTTGACCGCTATTTTTTATTTTTAGTTACAGCAGCTATGTTTTTTACATATAAAAAATCTGACGCTCTAATGAACATTTGAATTCACAAGAAGTTTGTTTGCATTTGGCAATACAGTTTCAGAGGAGATGATTTTTAAAAGTTTGATGGATACAGGGACTCTTATGGTTTAATATTAGTAATAGTGGCCATGTTATTCGAGAAATCAAAATTTCCCACAACTGTTCTGTGCAGGATACACCAAAAGAAAAATTAACACCGATTTGGGTTTCAATTGGAACAGTTTCAGAGGAGGGGAGTTTTTTACAAAAATGTGTGCACTGGTAGACCTCATCATTCTGAACATTTTTACTCTATGCTAGAATTTGGCTAAACCTATACTGCTTTTGACATTTTTGAGATGTTTGCAAATAAAATGCTGTTTGACCTCTATGGTCTATTTTTAGCCATGTCTTTTTTACGAATCAAAAATTGAAGGAAAGTTTTGTACCACCAATGCTAATAAACAAATACACCAAGTTTGGTTGCAAGGTGTCTTTGCAAAAGTTTATGAAACGACAGATGACCGGATGCCAACTGATGGCAATAGCTCACATGACCCTTTTCGGTTGGGTCAGCGAAAAATTCTGAGACTTTCTTTCTAGATAATGAATGTAAGAGTTTAAGGATACGTTTTTGTGTGCTGGAAATTTGACCTGGATTTGCAAATTAAAGAGTTGTTATTACAAGTTAGCTAAGTTTTAATTACAAGTTAGCTAAGTTGTAATTACAAGTAAGCTAAGTTGTTATTACAAGTTAACTAAGTTGTTATTACAAGTTAGCTAAGTTGTAATTACAAGTTAGCTAAGTTGTTATTACAAGTTAGCTAAGTTGTTATTACAAGTTAAAAAAAAATACCACATATGGTACTAATAGGCTTCCGTACATGCCCATATTTTAATGGTCTCCAACTTTTTTCTCACCCGAGGAAAAGAAACATCCCGACGCTCTGTCCAGGGATTGAACAAACAGATATCTTGCCCGCGGATTTGAGATTCTCTTAAATCGGCTTTCCACGAGTGATTAGATACTTTTCTCACCAGAGTTCCAAATTTTTCAGGCATTTCTTCAGTATGCTTGGTAGCCATTCTAATATAACGTCCTTATAACGTCAACGACACAATATTTATACTCAATCATATACAACTATCAGCGACATCACGTGACTTCTGTGACGTATCTTTGTCAGCCATATTGGATATTTCACTCAATAGAAAATCAATGGGACGATTTAAAAAAAGCCGATATCTTGTTAAATAAATAAAATATATATGTTTTGCACATTGTTCCCAGTTCTAAAGTCTCTTATCTTTCGAATGATATGAATTTTATCAGTTTAAATTACTTGCAAATTTCTTCCCATTTTGTTTGAAAAGGCCTTATTTTCTGCCTTCTGGTTACATTGTTTCAATGTGAAATTGTCAAATATGCTCCATTTCTGACGTAAATTGCATAAATACAGTTCGTATAAACATAGTTTTGCACATATATACAAATAGTAGACATATTGATGTATTTAATTTTCACATTTTTAACACTTTAATTTTTGATCTTAATACTTCCCATGTCATTTGAAATTAGCTCATTTTACAATTTTTAACATGGCGGAGTTCAACCACGTGGTTAAGACAAGGGAGAGGGATGTGTGGTATTTTTATGGTTTAATTATATCTTAGAAATTTGTAACATGCTTAATTAAGATGTAATTATTTTAATAATTAAATTTAAAATATACTGTCTTTAGAAAAAACTAACTGCAATTGCATTGTCCTGAATTGAAAATGTAATGAACTTTGTGATAAACATTTATAAATTATTTATGTAAAAGATAATTACAAAAATATTCCCATTTTGGGCGCATTTTTCTCAGTCATAAAGGTAGTCAAAATTCAAGTTTTAAGGAATAAGCTGTTCAATAAACATCCTGTACAGAGAATACAAGTTTATGGCAGTCGTGACAAGCTTTAATTATCAGGGAGACACAGCATGGGTTAAATTTCAATACATTAAAGGTATTCTAAATAACACATCTGTCACAAAGGTTCATTAGGTAACCATAATTCATCAATAACTTTATTAAATTATGAACTATAGTAGTAGTTTTTGAGTATAAAAAAATAATGGTGCCACGGGGATAACAACAATAAACGAAGAACTCCATAAATGATAAAAAATGAAAGTATGTATAAAAAATAGAAAAAACTTGTCTAATATTAATAATATGTTTAAAACACATAAAATAATTTTATTAATAATAACAGAAATTTGATATATTATACAATTTTGGTGTTAATGATACACAACAGTCGTTCATCGATAAACAGAGTTATCGAACCTAATTATGACAGTAATAGTTGCATATGTTTTAACTTCTGATTAAATAAAAGTCAATAAATAAGACATATCGAACGCACGTTATGATAAAATCTTAAATAAATGTTTTTAATGTGTATTATATCTACCGTACATTGCAAACTAGAAATAGGCTCATGGCTTAACATTTTTATCATAAAAAAGGAGGCTAGAAAATCATGGCCTACAGGGCCCGCTCTTGAATTATTTCTTAATTCTAATATGACTTGTCTGAAACGCTTCGAGGCCATACCAGGTATAAAACGAGTATATATTACTAATCAATGTCATAAACGATCAAGGGGCCTCGGTGGCCGAGTGGTTAAGGTAGTTCGTCTACTATTAATCACGTGGTCTGTCGACACTAAGATTGCGGGTTCGAGTCTCACTGCAGGCAGGGTGTACTCGACTCCAATCTTAATTGACAAGGATTGCCAGTTTTCTGCCGAAGGGGCTTTTCTCCGAGTACTACGGCTTCCTCCACAATAAAAACTGGACGGCATGAAATAGCTAAAAAATTGCTAAATTGTTAAACATCAAACAAACAAACAAACAAAACATAAACGATCAACTCTTAATGGCGATGTCAGTAACTCTGGTTAAAATTTGGAACATAAAGGGCGAACCGGTGGTAAAATCAATATATATTTGTGCAACCACAAATTATTTCTTTAATTGAGTATACGTAATTACTTTACATCATAATTAATTGACTTCACAATAAGTCACCAGGTGAGACAGAAAAATCTCACCAACAGGAAGTAACGAGATATTTTTATACCTCGGGTGGGAAAAATATGTTTGATCGTTTGTGATATGATCCGGTTACTTAAGATAAACAATAATATAGCGACGACTCTATATATGTCTGATAACGAAAACTGAAGATTTGCTTGTTATTCAAGAATTTATCTTGAAAACATATAGCTAGATTTGATATTCAAAACATTTCAAAACCCCATTTTACCGTTATTATTATTATATATTTATAATTGGACTCATCTTTTATTAATGCATTATATTATCTTAACTATTCTGACTGCATTTACTGAAAAAAATACTGTTTTCGCTAAGTCTCATTAGGAGCAGAGTATATATTGTCGCCAATTTACATAAAACAAATGGCAATTGGAGAATAACATTGAGGCGGGCTAGAGGGTTCGTTTACAGGGTAACAATTTTTTATTTTTCCCAAAACAGATCACAGTAATTTCAAAAATCTCATAGAAAGGCAATACGGCGAGAAAATGCATAAATTAATCAGTGTTTCCATAATATCTAGTATGGGATCTTATGTATGTTCCTTCCTTTATATGAAAGCTTAATTACATAAAAAAATTGGGTGAATAAAATGATTTAACAAATGGCTGAGAAAAAAATCTATAAAAACATTTAACAGTGTTCTGATTATAAACAGCAATCATGGTTTGTATTTTCATTATAACAGTTAAAAATGGCATTTTTTTTTGAGAAAACAGTTAACAGCCAATGGTTGAAAAAGTTAGCAGTTGCTTTTTTTCCAAAAATAAACCAGTTAACAGCGAAAACGTTAACAGAAAAGACCCCCGCCCCCCCCCCCCCAATTTGTGTATAAAGGGCTTATAAAAAAGAGGGTCCATTAGCAGGTTAACAATTTTTTATTTTTCCCAAAACAGATAACAGTAAATTTAAAATAATGATAACAGATAACAGCAATTTACACGAGGAAAAATCGAAAAAAAACAGATAACAACATAATGTCATCGAGGAGCAATACACCATCAATCAATCACTATTAACCGACAACAGGGTTTTTATTTTCATTATAAAGGTTAACAACAATGTCAATTTTTAGGAAAACATAACAGCTTATGAGTGAAAAATAGTTAACAGTTGCTTTATTTCCAAAAAAATAAAACAGTTAACACACCTGTAAAAATGTCCAAAACTCATTAACGGAAAAGATCTTGGCACCCTCTATAAACAATAAATTATTTCGACTCTTAAAGTAGGACTAATGGACGGATTTTACCACGTGTGTATCGCTTGTAAGCGTTTTATGGAATGTTATATCAGAAGGACAAAAACGTTTAAAACTATAAGCGAAAAAAACAATTAGAGTAAATAAATAAATAATCAAAAAAAAAAAAAAACAAATACAATATCTAATGATCTCTAATGCTTTGCGAAATTTATTTCCTTGTACTTCTATGTGTCATCCCCAAAGCCAAATAGATTCAAACAAAATATTTCATCGCGTGTGCTAGTTTGAGTTTCCGTTTTTACTTTTTAAACATTTTAACAGAAATTTTGTAAATTACAGACTTTATTAGGTGCAGTTATTTATTTATATTAATTCAGTATATGTTTCTTGAGTAATATATTCTGCATTCAATTATAACTGTTCTTTTAACTGTATCTTTTTTTTTAATTTCCATTCGAATGCACCGTTTTCACTAATATATATATATATAAATTTAGACACAGACTGACCAACGAATGGCCTTAGTCATTGAGTGTCAATATAAATAAATAACGTAAACAATCATAACATATTCATCTTAAACTTTCTCATTGTAAATGAACCCAAAACTTTTTTAATAGTTGCTTCTCAGTCCGCTAACCGGGGACGTGCTGGCTGTTACTTGGCTTTGCTCAAATATTCCAACAAGATGTTATCAAAATTATCAAGGTGACAAATTCATTACGCCAGACGCGCGTTTCGTCTACATAAGACTCATCAGTGGCGTTTAACTATAAATGTTTAAGATATTCTTCATTGGGAGATGGAATAATATTTTTTTCATTGGGAGATGGAATAATATAAGTCCACTGGGATCGTGTAAATACACAATACAGGCAGTTCAAAATATTATATAAAGGGTCTAAAAGAATGCTGCTGAACCAGTACACTTATTTAGTATCGGATCGACAAACAGGACTATACAGCATAAACAAAAAATAATAATATACAAGTCTAGAAGATTATGCAACGATACATATGACGGTGTTTCTTGTCATAAATTTAGACACAGACTGACCAACGAATGGCCTTAGTCATTGAGTGTCAATATAAATAAATAACGTAAACAATCATAACATATTCATCTTAAACTTTCTCATTGTAAATGAACCCAAAACTTTTTTAATAGTTGCTTCTCAGTCCGCTAACCGGGGACGTGCCGTGCTGTTACTTGGCTTTGCTCAAATATTCCAACAAGATGTAATCAAAATTATCAAGGTGACAAATTCATTACGCCAGACGCGCGTTTCGTCTACATAAGACTCATCAGTGGCGTTTAACTATAAATGTTTAAGATATTCTTCATTGGGAGATGGAATAATATTTTTTTCATTGGGAGATGGAATAATATAAGTCCACTGGGATCGTGTAAATACACAATACAGGCAGTTCAAAATATTATATAAAGGGTCTAAAAGAATGCTGCTGAACCAGTACACTTATTTAGTATCGGATCGACAAACATGACGATACAGCATAAACAAAAAATAATAATATACAAGTCTAGAAGATTATGCAACGATACATATGACGGTGTTTCTTGTCATAAATTTAGACACAGACTGACCAACGAATGGCCTTAGTCATTGAGTGTCAATATAAATAAATAACGTAAACAATCATAACATATTCATCTTAAACTTTCTCATTGTAAATGAACCCAAAACTTTTTTAATAGTTGCTTCTCAGTCCGCTAACCGGGGACGTGCCCTGCTGTTACTTGGCTTTGCTCAAATATTCCAATAAGATGTAATCAAAATTATCAAGGTGACAAATTCATTACGCCAGACGCGCGTTTCGTCTACATAAGACTCATCAGTGGCGTTTAACTATAAATGTTTAAGATATTCTTCATTGGGAGATGGAATAATATTTTTTTCATTGGGAGATGGAATAATATAAGTCCACTGGGATCGTGTAAATACACAATACAGGCAGTTCAAAATATTATATAAAGGGTCTAAAAGAATGCTGCTGAACCAGTACACTTATTTAGTATCGGATCGACAAACATGACGATACAGCATAAACAAAAAATAATAATATACAAGTCTAGAAGATTATGCAAAGATACATATGACGGTGTTTCTTGTCATAAATTTAGACACAGACTGACCAACGAATGGCCTTAGTCATTGAGTGTCAATATGAATAAATAACGTAAACAATCATAACATATTCATCTTAAACTTTCTCATTGTAAATGAACCCAAAACTTTTTTAATAGTTGCTTCTCAGTCCGCTAACCGGGGACGTGCCGTGCTGTTACTTGGCTTTGCTCAAATATTCCAACAAGATGTAATCAAAATTATCAAGGTGACAAATTCATTACGCCAGACGCGCGTTTCGTCTACATAAGACTCATCAGTGGCGTTTAACTATAAATGTTTAAGATATTCTTCATTCATTGGGAGATGGAATAATATAAGTCCACTGGGATCATGTAAATACACAATACAGGCAGTTCAAAATATTATATAAAGGGTCTAAAAGAATGCTGCTGAACCAGTACACTTATTTAGTATCGGATCGACTAACATGACGATACAGCATAAACAAAAAATAATAATATACAAGTCTAGAAGATTATGCAACGATACATATGACGGTGTTTCTTGTCATAAATTTAGACACAGACTGACCAACGAATGGCCTTAGTCATTGAGTGTCAATATAAATAAATAACGTAAACAATCATAACATATTCATCTTAAACTTTCTCATTGTAAATGAACCCAAAACTTTTTTAATAGTTGCTTCTCAGTCCGCTAACCGGGGACGTGCCGTGCTGTTACTTGGCTTTGCTCAAATATTCCAACAAGATGTAATCAAAATCATCAAGGTGACAAATTCATTACGCCAGACGCGCGTTTCGTCTACATAAGACTCATCAGTGGCGTTTAACACTAAATGTTTAAGATATTCTTCATTGGGAGATGGAATAATATTTTTTTCATTGGGAGATGGAATAATATAAGTCCACTGGGATCGTGTAAATACACAATACAGGCAGTTCAAAATATTATATAAAGGGTCTAAAAGAATGCTGCTGAACCAGTAAACTTATTTAGTATCGGATCGACAAACATGACGATACAGCATAAACAAAAAATAATAATATACAAGTCTAGAAGATTATGCAACGATACATATGACGGTGTTTCTTGTCATAAATTTAGACACAGACTGACCAACGAATGGCCTTAGTCATTGAGTGTCAATATAAATAAATAACGTAAACAATCATAACATATTAATCTTAAACTTTCTCATTGTAAATGAACCCAAAACTTTTTTAATAGTTGCTTCTCAGTCCGCTAACCGGGGACGTGCCGTGCTGTTACTTGGCTTTGCTCAAATATTCCAACAAGATGTAATCAAAATTATCAAGGTGACAAATTCATTACGCCAGACGCGCGTTTCGTCTACATAAGACTCATCAGTGGCGTTTAACTATAAATGTTTAAGATATTCTTCATTGGGAGATGGAATAATATTTTTTTCATTGAGAGATGGAATAATATAAGTCCACTGGGATCGTGTAAATACACAATACAGGCAGTTCAAAATATTATATAAAGGGTCTAAAAGAATGCTGCTGAACCAGTAAACTTATTTAGTATCGGATCGACAAACATGACTATACAGCATAAACAAAAAATAATAATATACAAGTCTAGAAGATTATGCAACGATACATATGACGGTGTTTCTTGTCATAAATTTAGACACAGACTGACCAACGAATGGCCTTAGTCATTGAGTGTCAATATAAATAAATAACGTAAACAATCATAACATATTCATCTTAAACTTTCTCATTGTAAATGAACCCAAAACTTTTTTAATAGTTGCTTCTCAGTCCGCTAACCGGGGACGTGCCGTGCTGTTACTTGGCTTTGCTCAAATATTCCAACAAGATGTAATCAAAATTATCAAGGTGACAAATTCATTACGCCAGACGCGCGTTTCGTCTACATAAGACTCATCAGTGGCGTTTAACTATAAATGTTTAAAATATTCTTCATTGGGAGATGGAATAATATTTTTTTCATTGGGAGATGGAATAATATAAGTCCACTGGGATCGTGTAAATACACAATACAGGCAGTTCAAAATATTATATAAAGGGTCTAAAAGAATGCTGCTGAACCAGTACACTTATTTAGTATCGGATCGACAAACATGACGATACAGCATAAACAAAAAATAATAATATACAAGTCTAGAAGATTATGCAACGATACATATGACGGTGTTTCTTGTCATAAATTTAGACACAGACTGACCAACGAATGGCCTTAGTCATTGAGTGTCAATATAAATAAATAACGTAAACAATCATAACATATTCATCTTAAACTTTCTCATTGTAAATGAACCCAAAACTTTTTTAATAGTTGCTTCTCAGTCCGCTAACCGGGGACGTGCCGTGCTGTTACTTGGCTTTGCTCAAATATTCCAACAAGATGTAATCAAAATTATCAAGGTGACAAATTCATTACGCCAGACGCGCGTTTCGTCTACATAAGACTCATCAGTGGCGTTTAACTATAAATGTTTAAGATATTCTTCATTGGGAGATGGAATTATATTTTTTTCATTGGGAGATGGAATAATATAAGTCCACTGGGATCGTTTAAATACACAATACTGGCAGTTCAAAATATTATATAAAGGGTCTAAAAGAATGCTGCTGAACCAGTACACTTATTTAGTATCGGATCGACAAACATGACGATACAGCATAAACAAAAAATAATAATATACAAGTCTAGAAGATTATGCAACGATACATATGACGGTGTTTCTTGTCATAAATTTAGACACAGACTGACCAACGAATGGCCTTAGTCATTGAGTGTCAATATAAATAAATAACGTAAACAATCATAACATATTCATCTTAAACTTTCTCATTGTAAATGAACCCAAAACTTTTTTAATAGTTGCTTCTCAGTCCGCTAACCGGGGACGTGCCGTGCTGTTACTTGGCTTTGCTCAAATATTCCAACAAGATGTAATCAAAATTATCAAGGTGACAAATTCATTACGCCAGACGCGCGTTTCGTCTACATAAGACTCATCAGTGGCGTTTAACTATAAATGTTTAAGATATTCTTCATTGGGAGATGGAATAATATTTTTTTCATTGGGAGATGGAATAATATAAGTCCACTGGGATCGTGTAAATACACAATACAGGCAGTTCAAAATATTATATAAAGGGTCTAAAAGAATGCTGCTGAACCAGTACACTTATTTAGTATCGGATCGACAAACATGACGATACAGCATAAACAAAAAATAATAATATACAAGTCTAGAAGATTATGCAACGATACATATGACGGTGTTTCTTGTCATAAATTTAGACACAGACTGACCAACGAATGGCCTTAGTCATTGAGTGTCAATATAAATAAATAACGTAAACAATCATAACATATTCATCTTAAACTTTCTCATTGTAAATGAACCCAAAACTTTTTTAATAGTTGCTTCTCAGTCCGCTAACCGGGGACGTGCCGTGCTGTTACTTGGCTTTGCTCAAATATTCCAACAAGATGTAATGAAAATTATCAAGGTGACAAATTCATTACGCCAGACGCGCGTTTCGTCTACATAAGACTCATCAGTGGCGTTTAACTATAAATGTTTAAAATATTCTTCATTGGGAGATGAAATAATATTTTTTTCATTGGGAGATGGAATAATATAAGTCCACTGGGATCGTGTAAATACACAATACAGGCAGTTCAAAATATTATATAAAGGGTCTAAAAGAATGCTGCTGAACCAGTACACTTATTTAGTATCGGATCGACAAACATGACGATACAGCATAAACAAAAAATAATAATATACAAGTCTAGAAGATTATGCAACGATACATATGACGGTGTTTCTTGTCATAAATTTAGACACAGACTGACCAACGAATGGCCTTAGTCATTGAGTGTCAATATAAATAAATAACGTAAACAATCATAACATATTCATCTTAAACTTTCTCATTGTAAATGAACCCAAAACTTTTTTAATAGTTGCTTCTCAGTCCGCTAACCGGGGACGTGCCGTGCTGTTACTTGGCTTTGCTCAAATATTCCAACAAGATGTAATGAAAATTATCAAGGTGACAAATTCATTACGCCAGACGCGCGTTTCGTCTACATAAGACTCATCAGTGGCGTTTAACTATAAATGTTTAAAATATTCTTCATTGGGAGATGGAATAATATTTTTTCATTGGGAGATGGAATAATATAAGTCCACTGGGATCGTGTAAATACACAATACAGGCAGTTCAAAATATTATATAAAGGGTCTAAAAGAATGCTGCTGAACCAGTACACTTATTTAGTATCGGATCGACAAACATGACGATACAGCATAAACAAAAAATAATAATATACAAGTCTAGAAGATTATGCAACGATACATATGACGGTGTTTCTTGTCATAAATTTAGACACAGACTGACCAACGAATGGCCTTAGTCAATGAGTGTCAATATAAATAAATAACGTAAACAATCATAACATATTCATCTTAAACTTTCTCATTGTAAATGAACCCAAAACTTTTTTAATAGTTGCTTCTCAGTCCGCTAACCGGGGACGTGCCGTGCTGTTACTTGGCTTTGCTCAAATATTCCAACAAGATGTAATCAAAATTATCAAGGTGACAAATTCATTACGCCAGACGCGCGTTTCGTCTACATAAGACTCATCAGTGGCGTTTAACTATAAATGTTTAAGATATTCTTCATTGGGAGATGGAATTATATTTTTTTCATTGGGAGATGGAATAATATAAGTCCACTGGGATCGTTTAAATACACAATACAGGCAGTTCAAAATATTATATAAAGGGTCTAAAAGAATGCTGCTGAACCAGTACACTTATTTAGTATCGGATCGACAAACATGACGATACAGCATAAACAAAAAATAATAATATACAAGTCTAGAAGATTATGCAACGATACATATGACGGTGTTTCTTGTCATAAATTTAGACACAGACTGACCAACGAATGGCCTTAGTCATTGAGTGTCAATATAAATAAATAACGTAAACAATCATAACATATTCATCTTAAACTTTCTCATTGTAAATGAACCCAAAACTTTTTTAATAGTTGCTTCTCAGTCCGCTAACCGGGGACGTGCCGTGCTGTTACTTGGCTTTGCTCAAATATTCCAACAAGATGTAATCAAAATTATCAAGGTGACAAATTCATTACGCCAGACGCGCGTTTCGTCTACATAAGACTCATCAGTGGCGTTTAACTATAAATGTTTAAGATATTCTTCATTGGGAGATGGAATAATATTTTTTTCATTGGGAGATGGAATAATATAAGTCCACTGGGATCGTGTAAATACACAATACAGGCAGTTCAAAATATTATATAAAGGGTCTAAAAGAATGCTGCTGAACCAGTACACTTATTTAGTATCGGATCGACAAACATGACGATACAGCATAAACAAAAAATAATAATATACAAGTCTAGAAGATTATGCAACGATACATATGACGGTGTTTCTTGTCATAAATTTAGACACAGACTGACCAACGAATGGCCTTAGTCATTGAGTGTCAATATAAATAAATAACGTAAACAATCATAACATATTCATCTTAAACTTTCTCATTGTAAATGAACCCAAAACTTTTTTAATAGTTGCTTCTCAGTCCGCTAACCGGGGACGTGCCGTGCTGTTACTTGGCTTTGCTCAAATATTCCAACAAGATGTAATGAAAATTATCAAGGTGACAAATTCATTACGCCAGACGCGCGTTTCGTCTACATAAGACTCATCAGTGGCGTTTAACTATAAATGTTTAAAATATTCTTCATTGGGAGATGAAATAATATTTTTTTCATTGGGAGATGGAATAATATAAGTCCACTGGGATCGTGTAAATACACAATACAGGCAGTTCAAAATATTATATAAAGGGTCTAAAAGAATGCTGCTGAACCAGTACACTTATTTAGTATCGGATCGACAAACATGACGATACAGCATAAACAAAAAATAATAATATACAAGTCTAGAAGATTATGCAACGATACATATGACGGTGTTTCTTGTCATAAATTTAGACACAGACTGACCAACGAATGGCCTTAGTCATTGAGTGTCAATATAAATAAATAACGTAAACAATCATAACATATTCATTTTAAACTTTCTCATTGTAAATGAACCCAAAACTTTTTTAATAGTTGCTTCTCAGTCCGCTAACCGGGGACGTGCCGTGCTGTTACTTGGCTTTGCTCAAATATTCCAACAAGATGTAATCAAAATTATTAAGGTGACAAATTCATTACGCCAGACGCGCGTTTCGTCTACATAAGACTCATCAGTGGCGTTTAACTATAAATGTTTAAGATATTCTTCATTGGGAGATGGAATAATATTTTTTTCATTGGGAGATGGAATAATATAAGTCCACTGGGATCGTGTAAATACACAATACAGGCAGTTCAAAATATTATATAAAGGGTCTAAAAGAATGCTGCTGAACCAGTACACTTATTTAGTATCGGATCGACAAACATGACGATACAGCATAAACAAAAAATAATAATATACAAGTCTAGAAGATTATGCAACGATACATATGACGGTGTTTCTTGTCATAAATTTAGACACAGACTGACCAACGAATGGCCTTAGTCATTGAGTGTCAATATAAATAAATAACGTAAACAATCATAACATATTCATCTTAAACTTTCTCATTGTAAATGAACCCAAAACTTTTTTAATAGTTGCTTCTCAGTCCGCTAACCGGGGACGTGCCGTGCTGTTACTTGGCTTTGCTCAAATATTCCAACAAGATGTAATCAAAATTATCAAGGTGACAAATTCATTACGCCAGACGCGCGTTTCGTCTACATAAGACTCATCAGTGGCGTTTAACTATAAATGTTTAAGATATTCTTCATTGGGAGATGGAATAATATTTTTTTCATTGGGAGATGGAATAATATAAGTCCACTGGGATCGTGTAAATACACAATACAGGCAGTTCAAAATATTATATAAAGGGTCTAAAAGAATGCTGCTGAACCAGTACACTTATTTAGTATCGGATCGACAAACATGACGATACAGCATAAACAAAAAATAATAATATACAAGTCTAGAAGATTATGCAACGATACATATGACGGTGTTTCTTGTCATAAATTTAGACACAGACTGACCAACGAATGGCCTTAGTCATTGAGTGTCAATATAAATAAATAACGTAAACAATCATAACATATTCATCTTAAACTTTCTCATTGTAAATGAACCCAAAACTTTTTTAATAGTTGCTTCTCAGTCCGCTAACCGGGGACGTGCCGTGCTGTTACTTGGCTTTGCTCAAATATTCCAACAAGATGTAATGAAAATTATCAAGGTGACAAATTCATTACGCCAGACGCGCGTTTCGTCTACATAAGACTCATCAGTGGCGTTTAACTATAAATGTTTAAGATATTCTTCATTGGGAGATGGAATAATATTTTTTTCATTGGGAGATGGAATAATATAAGTCCACTGGGATCGTGTAAATACACAATACAGGCAGTTCAAAATATTATATAAAGGGTCTAAAAGAATGCTGCTGAACCAGTACACTTATTTAGTATCGGATCGACAAACATGACGATACAGCATAAACAAAAAATAATAATATACAAGTCTAGAAGATTATGCAACGATACATATGACGGTGTTTCTTGTCATAAATTTAGACACAGACTGACCAACGAATGGCCTTAGTCATTGAGTGTCAATATAAATAAATAACGTAAACAATCATAACATATTCATCTTAAACTTTCTCATTGTAAATGAACCCAAAACTTTTTTAATAGTTGCTTCTCAGTCCGCTAACCGGGGACGTGCCGTGCTGTTACTTGGCTTTGCTCAAATATTCCAACAAGATGTAATCAAAATTATCAAGGTGACAAATTCATTACGCCAGACGCGCGTTTCGTCTACATCAGACTCATCAGTGGCGTTTAACTATAAATGTTTAAGAAATTCTTCATTAAGAGATGGAATAATATTTTTTTCATTGGGAGATGGAATAATATAAGTCCACTGGGATCGTGTAAATACACAATACAGGCAGTTCAAAATATTATATAAAGGGTCTAAAAGAATGCTGCTGAACCAGTACACTTATTTAGTATCGGATCGACAAACATGACGATACAGCATAAACAAAAAATAATAATATACAAGTCTAGAAGATTATGCAACAATACATATGACGGTGTTTCTTGTCATAAATTTAGACACAGACTGACCAACGAATGGCCTTAGTCATTGAGTGTCAATATAAATAAATAACGTAAACAATCATAACATATTCATCTTAAACTTTCTCATTATAAATGAACCCAAAACTTTTTTAATAGTTGCTTCTCAGTCCGCTAACCGGGGACGTGCCGTGCTGTTACTTGGCTTTGCTCAAATATTCCAACAAGATGTAATCAAAATTATCAAGGTGACAAATTCATTACGCCAGACGCGCGTTTCGTCTACATAAGACTCATCAGTGGCGTTTAACTATAAATGTTTAAGATATTCTTCATTGGGAGATGGAATAATATTTTTTTCATTGGGAGATGGAATAATATAAGTCCACTGGGATCGTGTAAATACACAATACAGGCAGTTCAAAATATTATATAAAGGGTCTAAAAGAATGCTGCTGAACCAGTACACTTATTTAGTATCGGATCGACAAACATGACGATACAGCATAAACAAAAAATAATAATATACAAGTCTAGAAGATTATGCAACGATACATATGACGGTGTTTCTTGTCATAAATTTAGACACAGACTGACCAACGAATGGCCTTAGTCATTGAGTGTCAATATAAATAAATAACGTAAACAATCATAACATATTCATCTTAAACTTTCTCATTGTAAATGAACCCAAAACTTTTTTAATAGTTGCTTCTCAGTCCGCTAACCGGGGACGTGCCGTGCTGTTACTTGGCTTTGCTCAAATATTCCAACAAGATGTAATGAAAATTATCAAGGTGACAAATTCATTACGCCAGACGCGCGTTTCGTCTACATAAGACTCATCAGTGGCGTTTAACTATAAATGTTTAAGATATTCTTCATTGGGAGATGGAATAATATTTTTTTCATTGGGAGATGGAATAATATAAGTCCACTGGGATCGTGTAAATACACAATACAGGCAGTTCAAAATATTATATTATAAAGGGTCTAAAAGAATGCTGCTGAACCAGTACACTTATTTAGTATCGGATCGACAAACATGACGATACAGCATAAACAAAAAATAATAATATACAAGTCTAGAAGATTATGCAACGATACATATGACGGTGTTTCTTGTCATAAATTTAGACACAGACTGACCAACGAATGGCCTTAGTCATTGAGTGTCAATATAAATAAATAACGTAAACAATCATAACATATTCATCTTAAACTTTCTCATTGTAAATGAACCCAAAACTTTTTTAATAGTTGCTTCTCAGTCCGCTAACCGGGGACGTGCCGTGCTGTTACTTGGCTTTGCTCAAATATTCCAACAAGATGTAATCAAAATTATCAAGGTGACAAATTCATTACGCCAGACGCGCGTTTCGTCTACATAAGACTCATCAGTGGCGTTTAACTATAAATGTTTAAGATATTCTTCATTGGGAGATGGAATAATATTTTTTTCATTGGGAGATGGAATAATATAAGTCCACTGGGATCGTGTAAATACACAATACAGGCAGTTCAAAATATTATATAAAGGGTCTAAAAGAATGCTGCTGAACCAGTACACTTATTTAGTATCGGATCGACAAACATGACGATACAGCATAAACAAAAAATAATAATATACAAGTCTAGAAGATTATGCAACGATACATATGACGGTGTTTCTTGTCATAAATTTAGACACAGACTGACCAACGAATGGCCTTAGTCATTGAGTGTCAATATAAATAAATAACGTAAACAATCATAACATATTCATCTTAAACTTTCTCATTGTAAATGAACCCAAAACTTTTTTAATAGTTGCTTCTCAGTCCGCTAACCGGGGACGTGCCGTGCTGTTACTTGGCTTTGCTCAAATATTCCAACAAGATGTAATGAAAATTATCAAGGTGACAAATTCATTACGCCAGACGCGCGTTTCGTCTACATAAGACTCATCAGTGGCGTTTAACTATAAATGTTTAAAATATTCTTCATTGGGAGATGGAATAATATTTTTTTCATTGGGAGATGGAATAATATAAGTCCACTGGGATCGTGTAAATACACAATACAGGCAGTTCAAAATATTATATAAAGGGTCTAAAAGAATGCTGCTGAACCAGTACACTTATTTAGTATCGGATCGACAAACATGACGATACAGCATAAACAAAAAATAATAATATACAAGTCTAGAAGATTATGCAACGATACATATGACGGTGTTTCTTGTCATAAATTTAGACACAGACTGACCAACGAATGGCCTTAGTCATTGAGTGTCAATATAAATAAATAACGTAAACAATCATAACATATTCATCTTAAACTTTCTCATTGTAAATGAACCCAAAACTTTTTTAATAGTTGCTTCTCAGTCCGCTAACCGGGGACGTGCCGTGCTGTTACTTGGCTTTGCTCAAATATTCCAACAAGATGTAATCAAAATTATCAAGGTGACAAATTCATTACGCCAGACGCGCGTTTCGTCTACATAAGACTCATCAGTGGCGTTTAACTATAAATGTTTAAGATATTCTTCATTGGGAGATGGAATTATATTTTTTTCATTGGGAGATGGAATAATATAAGTCCACTGGGATCGTTTAAATACACAATACAGGCAGTTCAAAATATTATATAAAGGGTCTAAAAGAATGCTGCTGAACCAGTACACTTATTTAGTATCGGATCGACAAACATGACGATACAGCATAAACAAAAAATAATAATATACAAGTCTAGAAGATTATGCAACGATACATATGACGGTGTTTCTTGTCATAAATTTAGACACAGACTGACCAACGAATGGCCTTAGTCATTGAGTGTCAATATAAATAAATAACGTAAACAATCATAACATATTCATCTTAAACTTTCTCATTGTAAATGAACCCAAAACTTTTTTAATAGTTGCTTCTCAGTCCGCTAACCGGGGACGTGCCGTGCTGTTACTTGGCTTTGCTCAAATATTCCAACAAGATGTAATCAAAATTATCAAGGTGACAAATTCATTACGCCAGACGCGCGTTTCGTCTACATAAGACTCATCAGTGGCGTTTAACTATAAATGTTTAAGATATTCTTCATTGGGAGATGGAATAATATTTTTTTCATTGGGAGATGGAATAATATAAGTCCACTGGGATCGTGTAAATACACAATACAGGCAGTTCAAAATATTATATAAAGGGTCTAAAAGAATGCTGCTGAACCAGTACACTTATTTAGTATCGGATCGACAAACATGACGATACAGCATAAACAAAAAATAATAATATACAAGTCTAGAAGATTATGCAACGATACATATGACGGTGTTTCTTGTCATAAATTTAGACACAGACTGACCAACGAATGGCCTTAGTCATTGAGTGTCAATATAAATAAATAACGTAAACAATCATAACATATTCATCTTAAACTTTCTCATTGTAAATGAACCCAAAACTTTTTTAATAGTTGCTTCTCAGTCCGCTAACCGGGGACGTGCCGTGCTGTTACTTGGCTTTGCTCAAATATTCCAACAAGATGTAATGAAAATTATCAAGGTGACAAATTCATTACGCCAGACGCGCGTTTCGTCTACATAAGACTCATCAGTGGCGTTTAACTATAAATGTTTAAAATATTCTTCATTGGGAGATGAAATAATATTTTTTTCATTGGGAGATGGAATAATATAAGTCCACTGGGATCGTGTAAATACACAATACAGGCAGTTCAAAATATTATATAAAGGGTCTAAAAGAATGCTGCTGAACCAGTACACTTATTTAGTATCGGATCGACAAACATGACGATACAGCATAAACAAAAAATAATAATATACAAGTCTAGAAGATTATGCAACGATACATATGACGGTGTTTCTTGTCATAAATTTAGACACAGACTGACCAACGAATGGCCTTAGTCATTGAGTGTCAATATAAATAAATAACGTAAACAATCATAACATATTCATCTTAAACTTTCTCATTGTAAATGAACCCAAAACTTTTTTAATAGTTGCTTCTCAGTCCGCTAACCGGGGACGTGCCGTGCTGTTACTTGGCTTTGCTCAAATATTCCAACAAGATGTAATGAAAATTATCAAGGTGACAAATTCATTACGCCAGACGCGCGTTTCGTCTACATAAGACTCATCAGTGGCGTTTAACTATAAATGTTTAAAATATTCTTCATTGGGAGATGGAATAATATTTTTTCATTGGGAGATGGAATAATATAAGTCCACTGGGATCGTGTAAATACACAATACAGGCAGTTCAAAATATTATATAAAGGGTCTAAAAGAATGCTGCTGAACCAGTACACTTATTTAGTATCGGATCGACAAACATGACGATACAGCATAAACAAAAAATAATAATATACAAGTCTAGAAGATTATGCAACGATACATATGACGGTGTTTCTTGTCATAAATTTAGACACAGACTGACCAACGAATGGCCTTAGTCATTGAGTGTCAATATAAATAAATAACGTAAACAATCATAACATATTCATCTTAAACTTTCTCATTGTAAATGAACCCAAAACTTTTTTAATAGTTGCTTCTCAGTCCGCTAACCGGGGACGTGCCGTGCTGTTACTTGGCTTTGCTCAAATATTCCAACAAGATGTAATCAAAATTATCAAGGTGACAAATTCATTACGCCAGACGCGCGTTTCGTCTACATAAGACTCATCAGTGGCGTTTAACTATAAATGTTTAAGATATTCTTCATTGGGAGATGGAATTATATTTTTTTCATTGGGAGATGGAATAATATAAGTCCACTGGGATCGTTTAAATACACAATACAGGCAGTTCAAAATATTATATAAAGGGTCTAAAAGAATGCTGCTGAACCAGTACACTTATTTAGTATCGGATCGACAAACATGACGATACAGCATAAACAAAAAATAATAATATACAAGTCTAGAAGATTATGCAACGATACATATGACGGTGTTTCTTGTCATAAATTTAGACACAGACTGACCAACGAATGGCCTTAGTCATTGAGTGTCAATATAAATAAATAACGTAAACAATCATAACATATTCATCTTAAACTTTCTCATTGTAAATGAACCCAAAACTTTTTTAATAGTTGCTTCTCAGTCCGCTAACCGGGGACGTGCCGTGCTGTTACTTGGCTTTGCTCAAATATTCCAACAAGATGTAATCAAAATTATCAAGGTGACAAATTCATTACGCCAGACGCGCGTTTCGTCTACATAAGACTCATCAGTGGCGTTTAACTATAAATGTTTAAGATATTCTTCATTGGGAGATGGAATAATATTTTTTTCATTGGGAGATGGAATAATATAAGTCCACTGGGATCGTGTAAATACACAATACAGGCAGTTCAAAATATTATATAAAGGGTCTAAAAGAATGCTGCTGAACCAGTACACTTATTTAGTATCGGATCGACAAACATGACGATACAGCATAAACAAAAAATAATAATATACAAGTCTAGAAGATTATGCAACGATACATATGACGGTGTTTCTTGTCATAAATTTAGACACAGACTGACCAACGAATGGCCTTAGTCATTGAGTGTCAATATAAATAAATAACGTAAACAATCATAACATATTCATCTTAAACTTTCTCATTGTAAATGAACCCAAAACTTTTTTAATAGTTGCTTCTCAGTCCGCTAACCGGGGACGTGCCGTGCTGTTACTTGGCTTTGCTCAAATATTCCAACAAGATGTAATGAAAATTATCAAGGTGACAAATTCATTACGCCAGACGCGCGTTTCGTCTACATAAGACTCATCAGTGGCGTTTAACTATAAATGTTTAAAATATTCTTCATTGGGAGATGAAATAATATTTTTTTCATTGGGAGATGGAATAATATAAGTCCACTGGGATCGTGTAAATACACAATACAGGCAGTTCAAAATATTATATAAAGGGTCTAAAAGAATGCTGCTGAACCAGTACACTTATTTAGTATCGGATCGACAAACATGACGATACAGCATAAACAAAAAATAATAATATACAAGTCTAGAAGATTATGCAACGATACATATGACGGTGTTTCTTGTCATAAATTTAGACACAGACTGACCAACGAATGGCCTTAGTCATTGAGTGTCAATATAAATAAATAACGTAAACAATCATAACATATTCATTTTAAACTTTCTCATTGTAAATGAACCCAAAACTTTTTTAATAGTTGCTTCTCAGTCCGCTAACCGGGGACGTGCCGTGCTGTTACTTGGCTTTGCTCAAATATTCCAACAAGATGTAATCAAAATTATTAAGGTGACAAATTCATTACGCCAGACGCGCGTTTCGTCTACATAAGACTCATCAGTGGCGTTTAACTATAAATGTTTAAGATATTCTTCATTGGGAGATGGAATAATATTTTTTTCATTGGGAGATGGAATAATATAAGTCCACTGGGATCGTGTAAATACACAATACAGGCAGTTCAAAATATTATATAAAGGGTCTAAAAGAATGCTGCTGAACCAGTACACTTATTTAGTATCGGATCGACAAACATGACGATACAGCATAAACAAAAAATAATAATATACAAGTCTAGAAGATTATGCAACGATACATATGGCGGTGTTTCTTGTCATAAATTTAGACTCAGACTGACCAACGAATGGCCTTAGTCATTGAGTGTCAATATAAATAAATAACGTAAACAATCATAACATATTCATCTTAAACTTTCTCATTGTAAATGAACCCAAAACTTTTTTAATAGTTGCTTCTCAGTCCGCTAACCGGGGACGTGCCGTGCTGTTACTTGGCTTTGCTCAAATATTCCAACAAGATGTAATCAAAATTATCAAGGTGACAAATTCATTACGCCAGACGCGCGTTTCGTCTACATAAGACTCATCAGTGGCGTTTAACTATAAATGTTTAAGATATTCTTCATTGGGAGATGGAATAATATTTTTTTCATTGGGAGATGGAATAATATAAGTCCACTGGGATCGTGTAAATACACAATACAGGCAGTTCAAAATATTATATAAAGGGTCTAAAAGAATGCTGCTGAACCAGTACACTTATTTAGTATCGGATCGACAAACATGACGATACAGCATAAACAAAAAATAATAATATACAAGTCTAGAAGATTATGCAACGATACATATGACGGTGTTTCTTGTCATAAATTTAGACACAGACTGACCAACGAATGGCCTTAGTCATTGAGTGTCAATATAAATAAATAACGTAAACAATCATAACATATTCATCTTAAACTTTCTCATTGTAAATGAACCCAAAACTTTTTTAATAGTTGCTTCTCAGTCCGCTAACCGGGGACGTGCCGTGCTGTTACTTGGCTTTGCTCAAATATTCCAACAAGATGTAATGAAAATTATCAAGGTGACAAATTCATTACGCCAGACGCGCGTTTCGTCTACATAAGACTCATCAGTGGCGTTTAACTATAAATGTTTAAGATATTCTTCATTGGGAGATGGAATAATATTTTTTTCATTGGGAGATGGAATAATATAAGTCCACTGGGATCGTGTAAATACACAATACAGGCAGTTCAAAATATTATATAAAGGGTCTAAAAGAATGCTGCTGAACCAGTACACTTATTTAGTATCGGATCGACAAACATGACGATACAGCATAAACAAAAAATAATAATATACAAGTCTAGAAGATTATGCAACGATACATATGACGGTGTTTCTTGTCATAAATTTAGACACAGACTGACCAACGAATGGCCTTAGTCATTGAGTGTCAATATAAATAAATAACGTAAACAATCATAACATATTCATCTTAAACTTTCTCATTGTAAATGAACCCAAAACTTTTTTAATAGTTGCTTCTCAGTCCGCTTACCGGGGACGTGCCGTGCTGTTACTTGGCTTTGCTCAAATATTCCAACAAGATGTAATCAAAATTATCAAGGTGACAAATTCATTACGCCAGACGCGCGTTTCGTCTACATAAGACGCACCAGTGGCGTTTAACTATAAATGTTTAAGATATTCTTCATTGGGAGATGGAATAATATTTTTTTCATTGGGAGATGGAATAATATAAGTCCACTGGGATCGTGCAAATACACAATACAGGCAGTTCAAAATATTATATAAAGGGTCTAAAAGAATGCTGCTGAACCAGTAAACTTATTTAGTATCGGATCGACAAACATGACGATACAGCATAAACAAAAAATAATAATATACAAGTCTAGAGATTATGCAACGATACATATGCCGGTGTTTCTTGTCATAAATTTAGACACAGACTGACCAACGAATGGCCTTAGTCATTGAGTGTCAATATAAATAAATAACGTAAACAATCATAACATACTCATCTTAAACTTTCTCATTGTAAATGAACCCAAAACTTTTTTAATAGTTGCTTCTCAGTCCGCTAACCGGGGACGTGCCGTGCTGTTACTTGGCTTTGCTCAAATATTCCAACAAGATGTAATGAAAATTATCAAGGTGACAAATTCATTACGCCAGACGCGCGTTTCGTCTACATAAGACTCATCAGTGGCGTTTAACTATAAATGTTTAAGATATTCTTCATTGGGAGATGGAATAATATTTTTTTCATTGGGAGATGGAATAATATAAGTCCACTGGGATCGTGTAAATACACAATACAGGCAGTTCAAAATATTATATAAAGGGTCTAAAAGAATGCTGCTGAACCAGTACACTTATTTAGTATCGGATCGACAAACATGACGATACAGCATAAACAAAAAATAATAATATACAAGTCTAGAAGATTATGCAACGATACATATGACGGTGTTTCTTGTCATAAATTTAGACACAGACTGACCAACGAATGGCCTTAGTCATTGAGTGTCAATATAAATAAATAACGTAAACAATCATAACATATTCATCTTAAACATTCTCATTGTAAATGAACCCAAAACTTTTTTAATAGTTGCTTCTCAGTCCGCTAACCGGGGACGTGCCGTGCTGTTACTTGGCTTTGCTCAAATATTCCAACAAGATGTAATCAAAATTATCAAGGTGACAAATTCATTACGCCAGACGCGCGTTCCGTCTACATAAGACTCATCAGTGGCGTTTAACTATAAATGTTTAAGATATTCTTCATTGGGAGATGGAATAATATTTTTTTCATTGGGAGATGGAATAATATAAGTCCACTGGGATCGTGTAAATACACAATACAGGCAGTTCAAAATATTATATAAAGGGTCTAAAAGAATGCTGCTGAACCAGTACACTTATTTAGTATCGGATCGACAAACATGACGATACAGCATAAACAAAAAATAATAATATACAAGTCTAGAAGATTATGCAACGATACATATGACGGTGTTTCTTGTCATAAATTTAGACACAGACTGACCAACGAATGGCCTTAGTCATTGAGTGTCAATATAAATAAATAACGTAAACAATCATAACATATTCATCTTAAACTTTCTCATTGTAAATGAACCCAAAACTTTTTTAATAGTTGCTTCTCAGTCCGCTTACCGGGGACGTGCCGTGCTGTTACTTGGCTTTGCTCAAATATTCCAACAAGATGTAATCAAAATTATCAAGGTGACAAATTCATTACGCCAGACGCGCGTTTCGTCTACATAAGACTCACCAGTGGCGTTTAACTATAAATGTTTAAGATATTCTTCATTGGGAGATGGAATAATATTTTTTTCATTGGGAGATGGAATAATATAAGTCCACTGGGATCGTGTAAATACACAATACAGGCAGTTCAAAATATTATATAAAGGGTGTAAAAGAATGCTGCTGAACCAGTAAACTTATTTAGTATCGGATCGACAAACATGACGATACAGCATAAACAAAAAATAATAATATACAAGTCTAGAGATTATGCAACGATACATATGCCGGTGTTTCTTGTCATAAATTTAGACACAGACTGACCAACGAATGGCCTTAGTCATTGAGTGTCAATATAAATAAATAACGTAAACAATCATAACATATTCATCTTAAACTTTCTCATTGTAAATGAACCCAAAACTTTTTTAATAGTTGCTTCTCAGTCCGCTAACCGGGGACGTGCCGTGCTGTTACTTGGCTTTGCTCAAATATTCCAACAAGATGTAATGAAAATTATCAAGGTGACAAATTCATTACGCCAGACGCGCGTTTCGTCTACATAAGACTCATCAGTGGCGTTTAACTATAAATGTTTAAGATATTCTTCATTGGGAGATGGAATAATATTTTTTTCATTGGGAGATGGAATAATATAAGTCCACTGGGATCGTGTAAATACACAATACAGGCAGTTCAAAATATTATATAAAGGGTCTAAAAGAATGCTGCTGAACCAGTACACTTATTTAGTATCGGATCGACAAACATGACGATACAGCATAAACAAAAAATAATAATATACAAGTCTAGAAGATTATGCAACGATACATATGACGGTGTTTCTTGTCATAAATTTAGACACAGACTGACCAACGAATGGCCTTAGTCATTGAGTGTCAATATAAATAAATAACGTAAACAATCATAACATATTCATCTTAAACATTCTCATTGTAAATGAACCCAAAACTTTTTTAATAGTTGCTTCTCAGTCCGCTAACCGGGGACGTGCCGTGCTGTTACTTGGCTTTGCTCAAATATTCCAACAAGATGTAATCAAAATTATCAAGGTGACAAATTCATTACGCCAGACGCGCGTTCCGTCTACATAAGACTCATCAGTGGCGTTTAACTATAAATGTTTAAGATATTCTTCATTGGGAGATGGAATAATATTTTTTTCATTGGGAGATGGAATAATATAAGTCCACTGGGATCGTGTAAATACACAATACAGGCAGTTCAAAATATTATATAAAGGGTCTAAAAGAATGCTGCTGAACCAGTACACTTATTTGACAAACATGACGATACAGCATAAACAAAAAATAATAATATACAAGTCTAGAAGATTATGCAACGATACATATGACGGTGTTTCTTGTCATAAATTTAGACACAGACTGACCAACGAATGGCCTTAGTCATTGAGCTCAATGTTGGGTCTTCATTTATATCTCACTAAACCGTGGCTAAAAACATTTATACTGATCAATATTATCAAAAAAAATCGCATCGGAAAATACAACCACAAATGAAACTCTATTCTATAGGGTGATACATTTTAGATATTTAAGTGTAATATGCAAATCGACCTGTCATGTGTCCACGAACACAGAAACCGTGACCGTGCATGAGCACCGTGCTACTTAGCAATTTATAAACCTGGTAAGCCATAACGTTCTTTTTGGAAAAAAAGTTTTTTTTTATTGTAGTTGTGTATTTGCAGTATGTTTTGTCTAATAAACTGTATGTTATCAATTGAAAATTAAAAGGTAAATTAAGCTATTAAAAGTATGAGGTAGGGTTTATTTATGAGGTTATTTTAATATATTTTTTTATTTGTGCTACCTTTTCAACCTTGGAAAGGCGGTGACCATTTAGACATCCTCTTTTGGCCGGATCAAATAGAAAAATAGTATTGACTGAAAAGAATGATATATATATAAGATAAATATCTTTATTTGATTACAATCGATGTAAAAGTCTTTTAATGTTGACTGCACGCATTTGTTTTCATTGTTTATTTTAATATGTTTTATGTTCTGGTTTACATTTGAAATAAGAAAATATGACGTATTTAAAAGGCCAGAAAAAGGTTCATTGATCTGCAGTGTTCGTTGCCTTTCACAGTATAAGCATTAAGATGTGTATAATTTTTTATGATATTATTGTTGTGTTATAGGAGTTGACTCAACCAAGTCACTCGGAAACTCAGGGTCGATTCCGTCAGGTTCATCCTCATAATATGATGTAACGAAATTAACACCAGTTATGCGATAGTACAATAGTACAAAATTGACTACAGACCAATATTTTGTTTACTAAAAGACGAGTTATATACTTATACAAAATCGTATTTAATTTTATATGATTCTATTTTAAAGTAACAACAATAAATTAGTATAGCTTCACCGAATTGCGATAGTCCGTGGTAAGCTATTTATGTTGATATTTTTGTCTAATGTGTGGTAATGTTGAAAACCTCGCTGAATTTTGAACCGTGCGTTGTCATTGATTTACATTTTTTTTTCTTATTTTAAAATTGATTCTTCGACGACATACATTGTTTAGAAAACAAGATTTTGTAACTCATTTCCAAGCAAATAAATACATCTTCTCAAAACGTAACTTTTATTTATGAGTTTTCTTCTTTGTTTTAATGGTGATTAATGCCTCTTTCAGTAATTTTTCAGCTATATCTTGGACAGGAAAACTTATTACAGTACATTAATATCGTTTATGTTCTGGTATATGGCATCATTGTAATGTGTTTACATTTATACATAATCTTATTTCCGTGTGTATGACAGTCATATTTATATCCTAAATAAAGGCTATGGATATAGAGGTCGTTGTTGAATTTTTTTGCCATAGCTGTACAAGACAAAATACTTTTATATTTTAAACCCAACCAAACGAACAAATGGATCGATTTGTATACTATTTCTTATATACTATCCCCAAAACCTCACATCGGACCACTTTTATTACCTTTCCTTGGTACAAGAATAGTTTTTATTGTGCACTTTATTCATGTTTAGAAGTACACATGTCCATTTCTAAGTATAATTTCCTAACATGAACAACAAGCAAAATTAACTTTTTATGTTCCGCGTGTGGGCCTCCATTGCCACGCTGTTTCGTTGCATTTAAACAATATTATACAATTAATGACTTTGATATAGGTCACTATCAGGATTTATCAGCCAGAGAAAATGTAATATTCACCGAGCCTCTAGGCGAGGTGAATATACATTTTTGAGGGCTGATAAATCCTGATAGGGACCGTATATCAAAGTCATTAATTGTTTTATTACATGAATAAAACCACCATCTACCTTGATCAGAAAAACTGAGGATGTATTTTCTACTGGAACACATGCTTACATTTTGTAATTGTTGTAATGCTAGTCACTCTTAATATGTTTTATTTAATACTGAATTTTGATATCAATTTGCTGATAATCCTGAAATTCCAGTTTCAAATATTGATAAGAGTATAACTAAATCAATATATCGCAGAACCGACGTTTCTCGCAATTGTTGTTGACACGCACAATGTTTGTATAGCTGACGTCATTGAATTGTGTACTATTAATACAGTCGATTTGATTGGACGAATGAATTTATTAAGACGGCTATTCTGATTGGCTAAAACATAAAAACCAGGTCGATATCGGATTCCGCTTGACTACTATGCAGCGGAATCGCGCAACGTACAAACATTTTATTTAATTTTAGTACTGTTGCGATTTATCGTTACCCGAAAGTTGTTTTTAGACCAATCAAAAATACGCAAAATTCTATTCATGTAAAAAATAGGCTTATATGCTGCAAGATTGCTAAAATATCATACAAAACAAGCGATTTTCTTGTTTCTTTTTGGATTTAATTTTTTTTTTTTTAGTTATGAACATGCTTACTTCCAACGTATAAAAATGAAAATTTAATACATTTTATGAGTTCAGTAACCCTTGTGGTGTCTCATTTCTTCAATTTGTCATGCCCTTGAAAGCTAAGAAGGCTTTCGTGGTGCAGGAATGCTGAAATGTATCATTACAGAAAAATTCCTATTTTCGACTTTATGCTTTGAAAAAAAAACATGTATACTTCCAAAAGAAAATCAGCGTTAGTTTTTTATGTGTAGAGTACCCCTTTTTGGGCCTCATTTGCACGAAAATCCGTCATGTTAACATTCTGATTTTAGTTGTAAAATAAAATTGGGTTTGGTGTGTCTCATTTATAAAATAAATTGACTCACTCCAAATGAGGGCCAAAATCGACCCTTACCGCACCTACTCCTTTGTTTCATAACCGTGAATTATTTCTAAAATAAACTCCAGTCTGTCCATTACCTAGACTTTTAATTGCTCTTGTAAGAAAGATTAGACCAGAGGCATCTTTTTATGTCCCCGCGACGACATGTCAGGGGGTTTAAGTTTTACTTATGTCCGTCCGTCCGTCTGTCTGTCCGTATGTCCGAACGAATTTCCGTCAAGCTTTTCTCAGAAACTGTACATTAGAACAATTTGAAATTTGGCAGGGTGGTTCAGTATCAGAAGTTGTACATCCTAAGCAACTTTCAGACCTGTCGGACAACTACTTCCTGTTTGGGACTCCATTTGTACGTAAATACGCCGGTCCGTATGTAAGAATTTCCCTCAAGCTTTTCTCAGAAACCGTACATGAGAACAATTTGACAGTATCACCTGTATGGGACTTCATTTAGCGGGGCCATCTGCGTCCCATGGACACATTCTTCGATTTTTTTTTATTTTCTATCACCCACTGCACTATAAAATGCTAGTAACAAAGTGATAAACATTAATATGGTCTCCTGTATTTCTGTAGAAACAACTAACGGTTGTTGACCTTTAAAGTATAATAAACAAGATGTGGACAGGAGATGGGGAATTCTGGAGAATGAGGCAATTTGATTGGTTACAAAAATAACACAATCCATCATGACTACATTTAGTAACATGGAATTTACACAAAATGTAGACAGAAAATCTGTCATTTAGGTAAAAAAAAATTAGATAGATTTTCACAATTGAAGTTCAACAGGACATGATCAAACAAACACTAGTACAGCTGGGAGGAAAATAGACTGTGCCATGCAGGTACACAGGTTTTATGCCTCTCCGTGCCATTTTCTGATCATTTACATAAAATGCACATGGCGCACGACTTTCCAGATCACTGGGAATCTACATAAAGTTGCAAAAAACCATTTTGTTTTTTATAAGGAGAGATAATTTGTTTTTCATTTTCAAAAACAAATGAATACTGCCAATTCTTGTCAATTATGATTGGAGTTGATAAATTTTGTCCATTATAAATTCTTTAATATACAGAACCAATAATCCTACCCCCACTTTTTTAAGAGCGTACAAATTTAGTCCCATTACTCGTAATGTAGCAGAGCCGTAGTGAATCAGCCATGGTCAATCTTTGACAGTCTCACCATTTTTTAAAATTGTTTTTAAGTTTAATACAGATCATTATGATGAAAATGAAGTTTTTAATAAGGCCATAATTGAAAAATGCCAGCAAACCAAAAAATATTTTTTTTTGTTTTACGCATTTTTTCTTTTTTCAATTTATGTATGTATCATATATGGCACGGAAATGACTTCGATCTGCTTCTAGACCCGCAAGTCAGTGGAATGTTTGATACTCATATATTTCCATAGAAGATGGTGGTCAATTTGTTTACAATGTCTAACCTATTACAATTGTCACGGACTTGCACCAACAAACTATGTATCAACATAGAATTTGAAAATGTAGAAAATAGTCTTTAGCCAATAGACTTGACGAATTTTACGCAGGTTTCACTTGGATAGAAATTCTGAAGACAGGATTGTGAATGAAGCTTTAAATACATTGCTTATTGGTTATTTTGTATAATTAAATTCTACATAAATGTTGGTTGTTTATATCGTGGTTTTTATATCGATTTTTAACTAAAACTATCTTAAGGTGACATTTGCGATCGTTTGCAATAAATACAATTCCGAAAATTTTTTGACCTAATTAACTTTATTGTCTTATTTCAGTAGACACTTCTCCCCGATAAAAATACAGCTTTGTTGGACTTAAATGCAGTCTTTTGTCAGATAATAACTTGTCATCGTCTCATTTCATTTTGGCAGCCAGAGGTACGAAACTGTAAACTGTCATCGATATAAAATGGTCGAGGAAATAAATTTACTACATATTGACGCGTCAATTTATTATGTCGGTAATGTTGGTAAACTAAATGGTAGTGATCATAAATAAATAATCATTTATAAGCCATCTCTAATATCAATTGCAAAAATGATTTAACTAAAGGAATTCCTCCATTATTTAATATTTAAGTAATCATTAACATTTTCATTTTAAAGCCACCGCTGACAACAGTTAAACAAATTAAATTATAAAAAATAAAACGGCATTAATTTAACACCAACGTAATAATAAGGAACAATAAAATTATAAAAAGTTTTAAACAGCAGCAGATGCTTAAGGAACAAACCAAAACAAAACAAACCATTTTTAAACAGTTAACAAAATTTAAATAACACAAACTTACCATGAAACCGGTGGGGAAAAAAACAAATTAATTAGAAACATGGTTCAAAACAAATATTTTAGTAACATCCGTCCTTTATTCTTTTCATATTCGTTACAGGTAAACAATATGGCGGATGTGTATTGAATCTCCGATCGGAAATGTTTCTTGAAAATTAAAGTACCTACCGATCTTAAATGTTAATGTTAAATTGCAATTTTTATAAAACAATCATGGTAACTATTTTTATTAAACAATTTTGCAATGAATATCTCTCGTCATGAAAAGTTGACAGAAAATGAATTCACGTTCGTGCATTGTAATATTTTAAATTGTTTACACATGATCTGTATTTATTTGGACAAAAAATAATTGTATACATCGATAAAGTTATAGCCACAGACAAATAGATAAAGATCTACATTATATTACATGATTGTTATCAACAACAATGCCCGAGGTCATTGAAATCTACCCAGGGGTCCAATCAACAAAAACCTTAATCTCGACTCCAAGTAAAAATCTCAGTGTCAAAACCTTAATTTCCCCGTAACACCTTTAATTTCAGATAACAACACTTAATTTTACAGCCAACCCTTGAAAAATTAAGGTTTTGACGCGGAAATAAGTTTTTTCTATGAAATTAATGTTTTGGCGTTTGTAGTGTATTTTCTAGACCATTGAACACTGAGACTTTAAAATAGCACGCTTCACTCAAACATGTTGCCATCGTTCATGGGAGACAAATCTTATACTTTCGATTTGGGTCAATTCGTAAACCTCCACTGTTTCCAATACTCTCTATACCTGTCGGCTGAGGAGTTCCGACGGTGTTTGGAATAATGTAAAATACAATGAATCTTAGCATTTCACTTATAATAACATTTGAAATGAAATACAGTTTCAAAATTTTATTTTCGTTGGAAATTTTTGTTAAAACCGGGCCGGAAATTTTAAATAAAAAACATTTGATACAATTTTATTTTTATTTAAGGATTGTTTTCAATTGTTGTTTAGATTATTTGATATAAACGACTTTGGGTCGATTTACGCTGAATAAACCGCGAAGCGGTTTATGTTGCAGCGTAAAGCGACCCAAAGGGATAAAAATTAACAGTCGCCAATGCGAGTAGAATGTCTGGTGGGCGACCAAATGCCTGTGTCTAGATCACCCAGTTGGCGAACGTAACAATTGTAGTACGATGCACCGACCGACGAATGCTAAGACATATTTTGTGTTTACATTTCAAGTTTTGTCCCTTAAAATGTTGTTACTAGCAAAAAAAATTGTGTGCGTGCATATTTGGTGAAGTGGTATAAATTATAATCTAGATAGGGAGATGCCGGAGATTTCAAATATGAAGTTCCTGTTTGAAATTACATCTATAAAGATTAAAACACAGTAACAATAATTAGTACGTTGGAAATCACTTATTAATTAAATTACAATAACATAACAATTGCAATTTATATAATTGTGCATTTTCCATTGAATATACATGTTATGGGCCGTTTAAAAAAAAATGACCCCAAGATGTAAAAAAATGTCAAATTTTAACATGAGCATAGCAAGTTTTTGTTCATAATTTTCAAACAAATTGAACAAATTTTGAAATATAAAACAACTTTGAAAGTAATACATTTTACTTCAGTTTAACAATGTTATGCTTCATATATCACTTTCTGCTCTTTTCTTAAACAATGAAACAAATACTTATTACTTCCTGTGCAAGATATTGAACAATATAAAATTGTACTTTTTCAAAAAAAAATTTTTTTTTCAAGAATGGTTATCTCTTAAAATTTTTACTAAGTCAAAAGTAGTATGTATTTTTGCATACAGCAACAAAATTATTAAATTGTAATTATAAGTGATCCCTGGAGAAAAAGAATTTCCTGATAATTAAACTAATTAAAAATGATAGGTTGTAGAAAAAGTATTTAGCCGGATTTTGTTGCACTCCTGACACTCCAGGTTAAAAGAAACAAAAGAAGGAAATACATTCTTTAAAAAGTACTGAGGTAATTTTGTGATATTGCTGGGAACAAATGTCATATATTTTAACATTTTCAATAGGATATTTGTGAACGAACAAAATATATGAGCTGTTTAAAATAAATGACCCCAACATGTTATGGTCCTCTAATTTTGTAAAATTTATAGATATATTATTTTTAAATAGTTGAAAATGTATTTCTAGTTGTTGGGAACATGTCTGCAAAAGATCTTAAAAATATATTAGAAAATAAAAAAGATATGCCAAAATAACATGTCAAAATCGTCAGTAGTGCAACGCTTTTTTGTGGCACCTACAAATGTCATTTTTTTAAAGGTCACCAAATTGTCAAATCTAGAAATCTGTGCATAATTCTTTTTTATTACACAGTTTAATGTGTTAACTTATTGAGAGACATCAAGTATGTTGCATTTTAAAAAGCGTTAAAATATTTTTTTGAAAAAAGAGCTACCCTGTCAGGAGTGCAACACAAATTTAAGCCATGTTGCATGATGCATTAAGTTCCTTGTAGAAATTTTATCCTTTTGTTTTCAATGATTAAACCAAAACAAAATCTTAAATTAATCTTTGCTGCATAAAAGCAGTCACTGCAAGATACCCTAAAACTGGTAAGCCACTCCCATATGTTGGCAGCTATGTAGTGCTCATATTGAAATCATTTTCAGGCGGTTTGATTTTGCAGATTGTCTGATTTTTTATATTTTTTTGTAGTCCAATCTTATGGTAGGAATTTTTGTTTTGACGCCAATAGAAAAGAGTGGGTGATGATGAGACCTATGGAATTGGCAAATGCATAGATGAAGTAACCAAATCAATCAAAACCTTGTACGTCGCAGAAAAAAATATTGAAAAAGTGAAACAAAACAAGTGACATCAAGTACAACACCAAGGTAGGAGGAAGTTGCAAAAGATTGTATAGTGGTCTAATGTGCTTTCAGTAGCTTAACTTATGTCAATAAACTTGGTACATTGGAAGAAAAACAAAGAAAGAATTATTTTATACTGATTTGATTACCCCCTCCCCAACATTTTGTTATTATTATCCGCCCTGATTGACTAAGTAAAGACAGCACTGTACTAATTCATTTGTAATTACTTATAATTTACTGACATTTAATTAATGAACTGACCTAAAGGGACCAAAAATACTGCCAACTGTTTTTAAGCATGTTTCAATAAATTTTAGAACTAGAAACAAATTGTATGATATAAATTGAAAGATTTTCAACACATTACGAAGACTAATTTTAAAACAAATTTTGTCTTATTTATTATTTTTTTGAAAATAAACCATTCGAACATGACTAATCTATCGTTCGTGATTTTCTGAACCCTAAAGTTGTCTCGGTACAAGAAGCTTTGGCATCACCTACAAAAAGAGTGAGCATTACTGGAATTGTGCAAGGTGTAAGTTTTAGGATCAATTTATATAATGTCTCGACTCAATAGGATGACAACAATGAGGATACAAAATAGAGTTTAACACTAGAGAATAAGTTCGTGTTATAGTTGTATGTTATTCAAACAAGATAGACACTTTTAAAAAAAACTTCTTTCATCCTGGTTTTTTAAAAGAAAAGTTTAATGTATTTGGTCCTGAATACAGCAGAAATATTGCTTACCAAATGTCGAGCAAACAATCTATCCAATCCTTAAATTAGTTTTCGCTTGAAGCAATCAAGACATTAGGAATTTCACCATTGCAAAACCTACATTAAAGCCCTAAGAAGAAACTGTTACCTCAATATAATTAAATTTTTCACTTGCCCCTTTCCCAATTCTGTTATAGTCGCTGTTGTATTGGTTGTGTTTGGCAGACCCTAAACCCCATGTTGATGTTTTTGTTAATTTTTTGTTTTTAACTGTAGATTGAAGATGATGAGGAATCGATAGATGCAGACATTAAAGGTGTTTAGACAGGTATATACACATTTTTTGTTATGATAGATTGACATTAGAGTTCGTGAAAAACTATTTTTGGCCTGTCCATCACAAATTAAAACATTCTTATTTGTAAATAATTAATCTTCACCAGGAAATTTGAATCGTGAAAGACTAATTTGCATATCAACCACATTATCAATACTTTGTTTTGCTCATGTCTGTCCGTCCGTACGAATTTCCGTCTAGCTTTTCTTAGTATCACAAGTTGTACGTCCTTAGCGACTTTCATACCTGTTGGACACCTACTTCCTGTTTGGGACTTCATTTAGCGGGAGCATTTGTGTCCCATGGACACATTCTTCAATTTTTTTTAAATTTAAACAGACAACCCTTACTGGAACTGTTATAAAATACATCTAAAAATCAATAGAAACGTGAACGTTTTTTTGCCACTAATTGGGAGGAAAAATAAAAAATATCGGACCCAGGCATTTAATAGTGGTCAGGACTAGCTATTATTCACGTTCTCTGTTACAATAATTGAAGTTTTATCATTTGTCACAAGTGTTTATTGACTGATTACTTGGTAAATAACGTCTATAAATTTTGATCTTGTATGTTTAGTATTTATTTATCAATATAATTAACTTTAATGAAGGGTTTATTATGTTCCATATTAGGGATTAACAAAATTTGTCATTTTATTCATGCAAGCTTTTATTGGCCGTTTTTATCCACAGACTTTCATTTAGTATAATAACACAAACAATATCATGGCAGACAGGGGGGACAATCTTTGTAACTACACTTTCGTAATCATTAAAGCTGGAAAAATAAACAATTTGTAGCATACTGTTCAGTCAGACCAATTCTATAATTTCATTAATAGTGATATTCAGTCACCTTTTGCTTTTAGAAATGAACTTGATAAACCTGTGATAATGATCATTAGCAATTGTTTACAAATTGAATTGTCCCTGTAGTTGACTTATAGTTGTAACAGTGACTATGCTTACTATAAAGCCAGAGTTTCCCTGTGAAATAAATTCTGGTAAATATCATGTGAAATAAATTGACTTCTTTCACTCCTTGGAAGTGAGGTCACAATCAATGTCCTTAACATCACATTATACAAGTAAACATTCAAAACACAGTACCTCTAAGTTTTCAATGACATTAAGCATTCGTCAATATAATAAACAAGATATTCAATAACCTATCGTGTACATTGAAAATACGATCTCGTGTTCTCAATTCATTGAGATTAAACTGGAGTGTAGAAGAAGTTCCACACACTTGTTTAAATCTGATGCGCTCTATGGCACTTGTGATGTATTTTCAATATTCAGCCCGTGTTATTGATGATCCTCTAAGTAATAAAAGAATGCAGTTGATATTTGGTTGCAAACAAAGACAATTGATAATGATACAAGTTTTATAAAATCTTCAATAATAATATAATAAAACATCTGCAATTATTTTATCTTTTTTAAAGCGATCTAGTATCCTTAATATAGAATTTGAAATCTTGTTAGATTCGTAAGTTTAGAAGTTGATGGGGTTTCCAACAGTGTGACTGTTAAATTGTCATTCTCAATATCTATGTAAATCTAAAGATGTTTTATTACCAATATATAGTGGCAGTTTTTGCATGGTTATCAATAGAAAGCAATACCATTGTAGCAAACATGTTATCACAACAGCATTTCTGGATATGGTTTACAAGGAATATGTTAAAGTCCATGCTTCAGTAAAAGGATGCAGAATAATATCATTGTAGGTATTAATTGAATAATAAGTATTAATCCTCGTACATGCATTAAATAGGTTAATGATATTTGTCTTCTTTTTCTGATTGTAAACATTTTGGACAACTTTGTTTTAAACTAAACGAATTTCCAAATTATTTATCTTTTTAGCTCGTCATTTTATATCTTGTGTGATCTACGTAAGAGGTAAATGGGAGTTCAGTGATGGCATTAACACTCGTCATTTTGCATTATTTTACATTATGCTGACATTGACCTATATTTTACAGTCCATTGACTATGTTGAAGTTTTCGGAATAGGTCAATCTTTCTTTATCTCTTTAATTGTATATTTTAAATAATGACAATTTAATGCTATTTACATGTTGCTTGTGACATAATTTTTTCCAATACTGATGCAGAATGCAGGCAAGATATTTTTCTGTGTCCAAACTTTTGTCATCTTTACAGTCAAAAATTGTGTTATGACATACTTGATTGAACTTGTTTTAGATAAGAAATTAATTGATAATTTTTGTTTTTAGGGAGAGAACATCTGAAGACAGAGATGCAAAATAATTTAAGAACGAATAATTGTAAGTAACAAAAATTATGTTTCATTGTGTTGTGTTGATGAGAAATCTTGGTTTTTTATTTGAAGGTCTGTATTTTATGACCTTTTTACCTTTAAAAAAAACCCTAATATTTACGTTTTTTTTCATAGCAGTAAAATTATGTTTGTTTTAATTGGATAAAACAAGGTCAGCTGGTATTAATTAATCTGCAGTAGTTTGACACAAGGCCATTATCACGTCGTGGTAATCCACTGTCTAGTGATTTAGCATTTGTCATGAAAGGATACTAAATGATTGATTCATGCATAAAAAATCAGACATTATTCAAAACAAAAATTTTAAATTTTTTTCAATATATTTGTAAATTAAATAAACAAAAACATGCACAACTGAATTTGAAAACCAAACTCAAGCAACACAAAATGGGTTTTTATTCTTCAATGAAATAAATATATTAGTTGCCTACTAAGTATATATATCCGGCATTGTCATGATAATTGACAGCACTAGGGACAGTGGTATTGCCTTCAACATTGATAATGCCCTTGCCTTCGGTACGGGCATTATCAATGTTTCAGGCAAAACCACTCTCCTTTGTGCAATCGAGATATCATAACAATGCCCTCTGTATATAGGCAACTTTTGTATAATTATTTTACCAACTTGGTAAATTCAATGACGTGAATAGCAGGGGAATGCTCGGTGAGCACTAGCTCACAGGTTACTAGTCTGAGGTTTAATAAAGACTAATTAGCAATAAATCTTGAAGTGATTGATTATAATATAAAGTATGAAAATATTAAAATGGCCAATTTATTTGAATATTTTAATGGGGGTTCCAATTTTATGATGGTGCACAGCCAAATTTACATTTTAACCTCGAACAATTTAAAATGATGTACCCTAGGGTGTTCATTGTTTAATAGCAGAATTTGCCTCCATATTGAAAACTGCTGTTACTTGATAATTTTCTCGCATACCATTTGACAACTGACCTTGATCTAGATGCAAAATGCTGTGAGAAAGCTGTTAATTTTTTGTCTCGCTGGCGACAATGTCGTCGCAGGCGGCAAGTCATGTATATATTGATATATGGGAATCTATGGGCAGCATCAAAACTTTATGCAAGTTTTAGCTCCAGGTCCATCAAATTTGGTCCAGTGGTAGCTAGCTTATGATTAGTACTTAATTTTTTTTTCAATTCCTGATACATGTAACATATTTTGATATACCTTTCATGTTCTGTGTCAAATTAGTTCTTTCTTATATGCTTTAATGTATTTACAGTTAAACTTTAGAACAATAGTCAGAAAAATGTACCTTTACTGCAATTTTATATTTATCTAATTTTCTGAAGACTGCCTTATTATATTTGTAAAAAAAAATTAAAAATCAATTCTTAATTTATTTTTTTTTCAGTCAAATTGGACATCAAATGCACAATCATCAGGAGAAAGTTCACAACAGAATCTCGCTATACCATGCCAGGATTTTGTCGGAAATACTATGCCGAGGGATATTGCGCTAAGATATAATTTAGGGTTGACAACCAGGAGAATCCTCTGTATTATTAAATAAACAACACATTGTTTAAAGCACACTATGACCGAGTGTTATGTTAGAGGACAACTTTACACTACCCTAATGCACAAAAGCACACAATATATGGCCTATTTATAGATTTTTGAGATTCTGTCTTCCTGAATATTTGAGAAAAAAACACCATTGAAAGTGTTGAACAGTGATTATTTGTTGTTGAGAAATTTAAGGAAGATTATATTAGCTGTAGAAAAGTTTTGTTTATTATTACACTTGTATATGCTATTGTATGTTAACTATGTTGACTAAAGGTCATCTTTTGCAACCATTTTAAGCTGATTCCTGGTATTATGAATATATTGTTTAATACACTTTTTTTCTCCACAATATCTTGTTCATTATATAAAGTAAGAATTCAGACCTTTTTTATTTCTTCTTTCAATGTATGATTAATTTACAAGGATGTCAGAAACAAATTACTTTTGGTACTCGTTTCAAAATACAATAGAATGTCTAAACTATCTTACATAATCCTCTTAAAATATTGTTATCCATGTATTGATACAACTCTTTTAAATGAGAATGATGCGAATGGTTGTTAACAATTACATCTTTATCAAGTAAAGAACTATTCTGTTGTTATAAATGTGGGTCTGAGTTCTCAACTGCAAATATACATAAATTACATGTAGCCACCTCAAACATGCTTTTTACCAATTATTTGGCTAACAGATTTTTCGTCCTTAAAGAAAACAAAACGTGAAAATTACCAACAGGATGGCTTTGCTCGTTTTTTTACATTTCATAAATTTGTCATATACATATTTAGGAAATCCTGTTAACAAATTAATATAAAAAAACAATTGCTGTTTAGTATGCCAATCGCAGCAATTTGAATTCAACTTTAGTGTTGTATTTCACATTTAAATGGCACCACACACACTTTAATTGACAATTTTATTTTTTGCAGTTTTAAGTCGATCAAAAATATAGATTATACTTTTATAGTCATAGAAATTAAGATAATTCATTGATTTAAGAATATTGTTTTATGGTGTCTGATGGCTAGCTGTCCATGGATTTTATTATTGTTTGTCTTTCTCATCATTTTATGTTTAATAAATAGATTTAGAAAAATTGCATTAACATTGAATTGTTTACTTTATTACAATTTAAAAATCAAATTGAAAGGTAAAATTACAGGTAAATATACAGAATTATCTGCATGTATCAATCAATCACATGTCTTAAGTGCTAATTGTTTGCTTGAATTGTGTTTTATGCCACCTTCAGCAATTATTATTCTATATCTTAGCATGCAGCTTTTATTGATGAAGCAGATAAACCCTCTACCATTGTTAGGAATACTGGCAATCCTTGTCAATAAGCACACCCTGTACCCAGTGTCGGTGACTCTCGAAACGGCAAGTGTTGTCGGGCACGTGATAGTTGATTAACTACCTTGAACTGCTCTGCATTGGAGGCCTCTCAAGTGTGGATGTCCAAGCTAACACTTATTAGTACATGAATTTTTCCGTGTTTTTTATTTGTCTAAAAACAACTTTTGGGTGGAAATAAATTGCAACAGTACTAAAATTATATAAAAATATGGAGAAAAAAATGCACAAGTCTGAAATGGCTGGATTGCAAATCCAAGTGTCTTAATAAATAGGGAACGGTTTACTACTTATTGGAAGAAAGAATTTGGTCTGTGTAAAAAATGTACGAGTTGAATTACACAAAATAGGTACCATCTTCTGCAAATGTCTGAAAAAATCAAGGAACAATGGTATACCTATTGCATGGACTGCACGAGTTCTAATCCGTTTTTAATACCCCTCAATCAAAAACTTGATGAACAATTTCTAAACATAGCACAATACTTTAATAAAACAAAATTCTACTACACAACACTTAATAGATGTTGATGGGCATCTGACCTGTACCTTTAATTAAGATCTTTCCCACTATAGTGGAAGAAAACGCACTAAAATACAAAACACACAGTTAAAACAGAAAAACAAATAAACAGAAAACACTGGTTCCCGTTTTTATATTATCATAGTTGCATATAAAACTATGAACCCAAAAAGGACCCTCCTCTCCACCCAGGGCCAGCATGTTAAAAACAATATCGCATGCTGTCCACGGGAGAAGGGCCGACACTTTTTACAATTTTTTAATTAGAACGTTATAGAAACAATAGAATAGAGACCCCGGGGAATTCGGGTATATTAGGATGTAAAATTATACTAGATTTTCACACTCTATGACCTCTTTTTTAACGTTTAACGCCAGAGGAACAGTGGGAAAGACTCTGAACAAATGGCGGTTTAATTTTAAATTGTATTTTGTTTCTGTTAAAACAATTTTTACACAACGTGATTAAGTAGATTATCCTACTTCCGTTAAATGAAATTTAGATGCTGTTCATTTTCGTTTTGGCTTTAGAATATAAACGATAATATGATCAATTGAACATGCAACCAAACTAATTTATTGTAACCCAATACAGTGTTGCTCTCATCTAGTTATTAATATAGCCCCTGTAATTGTTTACAAACTTGACCACTTCACGTGTTTGTTTAGATAAAAATTACAATTAAATCCTGTGTGAAAGGCGTACAATAGTTATGAGACAGCCTGCAGTTCTATACAGACTTTAACATGTTTAATTTTATTTTGTAATATATTTAGCCATGATTATAATATTTTTATATTAACTTTTCTATAATAACTGTAGATAGTAACTTATTTTATAACAAATACTATATGACGACTTTATTCCCACGGACCTATTGGCGGAAGTATTTTTATAGTTTTAGCTGGGTTAGTCTGTCCAGTCTCGTTTTACTGGTTTTCACATTCCAAGTCACAGGTGATTGTACCACAAACATTTCTATACTTTTCTATTGGCTATTATATTTAAAATATTTTGGCTGTTAATTCTATTTTTCGTCTGGCTTAACACAAGTAAAACGAATTCCAAGTTGAAAGGCTGTGTCGACACTTGAGTAGTTGACGACAAAGAAATGTATACGATATTCGTCCTGCTGATTTATTAGTTCTCGATTGTATATTGTATAATGACCTAATTTATAATAAATCCTTGAAGAAATCTATGCTATTGAAATTAAGCTAAGGATGTTATTATGCTTGGCTTATGCTTTTACTGTTTGTTGCGTTATGCTATTAATATGGGTATTCTGACCAGAATAATAATACGATAAATATGCGTCCTTTTGTGCCCCTTTTCCGAACACTTTTTTACTAGTTTACATGATGACAACTCCAGCATGTTATATATGTCTTGTTAATATTTGACAAAAAATCATGTTTTATTAATTTAAAATAGTAATCAATAGCTAGATACTTTAATTTCTAATGATGCAAAATAATAAATATAATTGTAAAGATTTTTTTAAGTATCAAATCATGAAAATTAAAGAAATTGTGTTTATTATCAGTATTCAATTCCACATCAAAATGTGGTTTCTATATCATGTAGCTAAAAGCAAAATTCGAAAAACAATCCATTCTCTTTTTATTAGGTATTCAAAAACGTAGTCACAAGTTTGATGAACAAATAGTTTTTTTAACGTTTTTGTTTGTTTGATGGAGTTTAACGCCACTCTCAGCAATTTTTCAGCTATATCATGGCGTCCAGTTTTTTTCGGGGAGGAAGCCGGGAAAAACCGGGACCTACGGTAGGAAAAATGACAATCCTTGTCAATTATGATTGGAGTTGAGTACATCCTGTCCGCAGTGAGAATCGAACCCGCGATCTCAGTGTTGACAGACCACGTGATCAATAGCAGACGAAGTACCTTGAACACTCGGCCTACAAGGCCCCTCAAATGGTTGTTTAAACAACGTTGTCATAAGTTGTCTGGGGTACATCCCTGGGCAGCTAATACCTGCGACATCATATAATTTGTCCGATTGGTAATAGGCCATAAACATTAATGAAAAACATACAAGGCGGCTTCGTTTTTAAACTTACTGGGACTATTTCAATTACAGATTTTTGAGAATGAATTTATACATGATGCATAAAAGCAGTTAGAAATGTAACAAAATCAAACAATTTTTGTAGTTCACTTATGGTTGCATATGAAATAATTACAGTTGGATTTTTTAAAACAAAAACTCGAAGAATACCTGAATATAAAAAAAACCATGTGTTACTGTTATAAATGAAACAAAGCTTAATAAAAACATACTTGGTACACAAACACACACCAATCATGGTTAAAAATTACATTTAAAAAAAATAATTAAACATAGTATAGAAATAATTTATTATTCTGACCTTCATTTGGGCAAAAGTTATAAAAAGAAATATTCATTAGAGTGTCTCACTGAAAAGAAAATCTGACCACCCCTAGATGAAAATAAATACTGTGACCACCAAATTTGACACCTTAATAAATAAATAAATACAAACTTTACTAGGCAGAACAATTGTCATTTATGAAAATGTAAATCGCTAGTCATACCTATATAGCAACTCTAAATATATGCAAATGCAATGTGTTCGAGTCAATAAAGTTGGGATTTTTATGAACAAATAAAACATTAGCTGCTTAATATATGTTTTTTATCAGTTGACGTACCAGTTCACTATGAAATAAATAAATTTAAATAAGAAATTATGGAATTGTAAATTTAACATGCTATCTGAAATATTGTCTCACGGCAATGGTGTCAGAAAAAGAATAATAATGTCTGAAAAGCAATTCTTAACACGATATTCAGATTTCTTTTATTGTTATAAAAACATGCATGAAATATAATTCTTGCAAATAATTTAAAATTTTGTGGGGTTCTAAATATAGCAAAATTTCAAAATATAAACATTATTTATTGAAAATCTTCCATATTTAGGGGAACATTTATAAGAGGCTGGAAAATAGAGCTTTTTTTTAAAAAAAGAAGGAGGTTAGACATTTTGGTAGTTTCATTCAGTGGTGATTTTTTCACAGAAATTATTGGTAATATTTGCTGCACGACATTTGTTTTTATTTGTTGAAATAAAATCTAGCATTTCAACTTACAGAAGCAACTGCTTTCGGTGGTATAAAATAAGATGATTTTCACACATAAAATCTTATTTCCAGGTACCCATATGGAAAATGCAATATTAAATATATGGTTTATTCCCGTCTCGCATGCGAGACGAGATAAATAATCAAAAGCTAAACTGCGGAATCCAGTCGTATCGCAAGGATAACAGATAACCAATGACACGTCTTAATTAGCTGCTTAATCAGGAGATAGTTGCCGATTGGAAAACAAATATGCAGAGCTAAGTTAGTGATGAAAACCCGGCATAATTACGGGGCGGTAGCAATCATAATAGGCTAAATCGGGAGACAGCTGCCGATTGGCCAACTGTCTTGTCTTGTTCAGGTAACTACCGCCGTTAGTCGGCGCACTCTATCCTCTGGATAGATATATGTGGTGCACATCATTGCATATGTAAGGTGCATATAGTCACAGTGAGATTGGAATAGTTGACGGAGTCAGGTGAACATTTATGTAGAGTGTATGGGTTATAATACAGTTAGGCATCCACATATAAGTTATTTAAATGTAGAGTTATTAAACTCCGTCTACAATTACTACTTTATCGTAAAATCACTAAAAGCACTAAAAGGCAAGAAGCAGCACTACGTAAAATATCAGGCACTAGTCATAAATGCACTAAACTTTTCATATATTGTTAATCTTAAATGTTACTTTCTGATATAAAAAAGGGCATATATAGCCGTTTCTAAAACTATAAAAGCTGCTAAAACACGATACTTGAGTTAAAACGATCAGATGCACTTGATCAAGCGTGGAGTCATAATAAAATTCATAGATATATATACAAGAAGGGTATCATCACTATTGCATTTTTCTATTAAAAACACTTAAAGCATCGGATTATACACAGTTTATATATTTATAGAATCCTGTCCCTCCCCCTTTAACTGTCTCATTCTTACTATGTAGGTTATATCACATGTTCCTGGCTAGTTCCTCCAACTCCATATAACCCTTTTTCATCTTACTGATATACGGCAACTGTTGATTTGTACAGTCCAGTATGAGTTGAAGTAGGTTGTTTTGGGTGACAAACTCTTGGTAAACATCGATTCTGAGGTTATCAAGGTAGTTTTTAATATTCCGGAGATGCCTTATCCAAACGTTTTTCAGCATTGCACACTTGAAAATAAAATCTCCGCATAGTTGTACAGTACTTGCACCCGTAAACGCAACACTTTGACTGATTGATAACTGATTGGTGACGAATACATCCGTCCAAAATTATGAATCCGTCATTACCTTGGTAACTGTCAGCGATCAGTTCAATCAGTGCGATCCAAATCCGTCATTTAATTATATGCATAAATCGGTCAGTATATTGACGGATACTTATACATTAATAATTTAAAGATAAAACGAATTTTGCGTGATTTGTATATTATATATGCATTTATAATTTAATTTATAATAAAATAAACGCAAGTATTCAAAAGAATAGTTAATACAATGTCTCGTTCTTAAAAATAACATAAGTAAACATATATAAAGAAAAACTATTTTCTTTATATTATATAATAAAGCAAATTTCTTTAAAACAGGACATATTTGCGGATTGCGCCCTGTAAACCTGAAAAAAACCTTCGATTTAAGGCACATCAGTAGCGACGATGTAAATGTTTTATTTTCGTAATCCTTTATTTATTCTCTTTTTTTATTTCGGCGACTCGTGAATTCGGCCTATTCTATTTTCTGCGACCTGTTATATGTATATTTTTTGTCGCATATTAAGCCGACCCGACTCCCCCAATCAGCAACAGATTTATTTTCATTTAGGAAAGGACGTGGCCTCTTTTTGCGTCATTACTAGTTACTTAAATGTATACCTACGTGTTTTTATTTAGTCTACAACATTTTTAAATACAATTATAAAACTGTTGTGTATAAACAATTGTTGAACTGTTGAACAAGCATTATCAATCAAAACAAATTGTTTACTAAACAAAAAGTTGTATTGTAAAATAAACAGCGATTCTGCGTAAGTTTTATTTGACAGGCAATAAAAGAAGTTAAAAGTATAATTACAATTACGCTGGATCGTTTCATTTATTTCATGGCGTCCATTTAACACGGGTTAAAACGGACAAGTCAATACACCCTATCTGCAGTCGTTCGAAAATCCGCAACCTGTTTATAGGCATGTAATAACTAGTAGATGACTAACCAACCAGCCACTGAGGCCCTAATAACGCCGGGGAGACTTGTCTGTGAATACTGCAGTTAAGCGTAAAAATGTCTTAAAGATTGACACGTGTTATAGTACGAAATAGGAATTTTTTTACAAAAAGTCATTAATTCCCTAGGTCTATGAAGATCGGTTTGAACATTGTCATTACAGCCATATCTATAAAACAGAACCTTTTCAAAACGTACCCTTTAAAAGATTGTCATTCAATTTGAATAACTTATTTCATTGATTGATTGATTGCATGCTCGCTTTTCTTTCAGCGAGGGTGTTCAGCTTTATTCATGACGAGAATAATTTAAATATCAATTAGATTTGTTTGTTTGTTTGTTTAAATATTGTTTAACGCCACTTTCAGCAATTTATGCAGCTATATCATGGCGTTCAGTTTTTATTGGAGGAGGAAGCCAGAGTAACTGGAGAAAACCCCGGTACTTCGGTAGGAAAAGTGGCAATCGTTGTCAATTAAGTGGAGTGCACCCTGCCCGCCTTGAGACTCGAACCCGCAACTTCAGTGTTGACAGACAACGTGATCAATAGTAGACTACCATAACCACTCGGCCACGGAGGCCCCCTCAATCAATTAGAGAAAGATGAAAAAAGGACAAACATTTTGAATTCAACTGGAAAAATAAGTGGTATGGGTATGGGCTGAAAATTTTAAGCCTTCTCCTTTTCGAAATCTACAAAAGAGATCCTTAGCGTGCAAGTACTCTCTAAACACGTCACTATTGTTCGCGGCAATTCTATTATGTCCTGAACCCCCCCCCCTTTCCCAAAAAAAAAACGTGATACCTAGTAACTAATTTCAAACACGTCCGAATTTAAAGGAAACCATTTATACTTATATATCATTAAATATCGAATGACTATAGCAGACATCGTAAAATAAACAAATTGTGACGGCTAAAATGCGAAAGCAGAATTGATTTTAAAATTATGCTTACATGTTTGCGTCTTTAAATCGTAAGCTTCTATATACAAACGCGTTTATTCTTTCCTTGGCATTTAATTCTGTGTAAATTCATGTGACACAATTAGATAGTGAATAAAACATATAAATAGATGTATTCGCTTTTGTCGTAAATCTTTCTCAGGATTATACACCGGAATTCTTAGGAACTGTGGCACAGAAAGGAAACTGATCAAACCACGACAAATGATCTTTTTACGCGTTTATAATAAAAAACCTCGACCGCGGTGGTTAAGGTAGCAGTAATCTAGTATTGATCACCGAGTTGTCTGTTCGACCCTTACAGCGAGAGGGTGTGCTCGACGCATCCCTAAATTTGCAAAGAGAACCAGTTTCCTGTCGAAGTATGCTGTTTCGTTGGGTACTGCAGCTCTTCCTTATAAACACTCGACGCGATATTAAATAGACTAATATAGTGTTTGAAAATAGTGTTAAACTGACTTCAATCATACATACAAATAATGCTAACGCGAAAGCGCGACGTGAAAAAAAAATGTTACTATTCCGCCTTCGTCTTTCTCGCTTTTTCCGCTTTAAAAAATTTCGAAGTCAAATACGAGATGTACGCCTTGTCACGCGAGGTCAAATATTTTTTTTTAATTCATTGTGTGTGCGAGTTTTTTTTCCATTTATATAAAATTGCACTATGTGATGTTTATATTCCGTCACAGATGCATTAGTTATATATTGGGGGAATTTCCATTTATGATTTATAACTTTAGACTCGACTTTTTCCGCTTTAAAAAAATTCGAAGACAAATATGAGACGTACGCCCTGGCACGCGAGGTCAATTTGTTTTAAGTCATTGTGTGTGTTTTTTTTTTAAATTATTTTGTTAATAAAATGACACTATGTGATGTTTATATTTCGTCACAGATGCATATATAACTAGTAATAGATTGGGGAATTTCCTTTCGTATTATTTATAACTTTAGACCTGTTTTAGCCTTATTATTAGGTTAAACGAGCCATAAATGAGGACATAACAGTTGACATTTGTATACTTCTAATATTTGCGAGTGAAACGAATTTTCACATTTTGAAATATTGATTTCACTAACCGGAAGTTGAATGGACGGATTGGAGCGATCCACTCTCCGGCACAGAGAACATAACTGGTTCCCAGATATAACCTTTGCCACACGTCATCCTCCATTTACTGCGTGACTATATATGTCGTCTGCCCGTTACGTTTGTAAACAAAGAACAATGTTTGTAAAATAATATACGATATCTTATTTATTTTTGTATGGTCTGTTTATACACTTTTGATATAGTTTTACATTTAAATAACTGCGTCTGTACGCGAAGCGTATCCGCCATATGAGATATCTCTCACAATGTCAACCAATGGTATGGCAGAGGTGATTGTCTTGACGTAGGATACCCAAAATCCTTTGCGTGGAGATTGGGAGCGATTAGTCCAAATCAATCCGTCAGATCAGTCAAATCGCTCCGAATCCGTCAATTGACGGATGGACGGATTGGGAACGATCTGACGGATTGGGAACGATTTAACTGATCTGACTGATTGATAACTGATCGCTGACGGATTTTGGAACGCTGACGGATCGCTGACGGATTGATAAAAGTGTTGCGTTTTCAATCTCAAGTACTGTATTAAGCTGATTTTGACTTCTGCCGCTCTTATTTTACTAGGTACATTTCTGCGCCTTCCCAAATAAAACGTGGTTGTGACATCGGGTTTTTCAGTAATTGGAGGTATTGAAGGGTTGACTTCTTAGCTATATTTTCCTCACATTGTCGAGACCAGTATAATTCGTGTGCCTTCCTTACTGCTTTCTTACATGCCTTTTTGATCTAGGGTTTTTCATTAGTTCATGTATTGTCTCCATTCCATATTTCTGTAAAATTAGTTCAGCCCTTTCTGTGAAAAGTTCGTTGCTATTTCTGTTGAAGCACGGTTGTCTAATTATGATATTATACTCTGCTGATGATGGGCATCTGATTATATTCATAAGGAGTGACAGTATATTACGATCTATATCCATCTGTATTGGAATTGCACCAAAGAATAGGTAAACTGCAGTATTTGAAGTTTGGTTTGAAAGGTCCTGTATTTGCCTCAAGATTTTCCTCTGCATCTTTTCTAGTTGCTCTATTTCATATTGCCTTAATTTCATTATCTCAAGCCCGTGTATCATTCGTGGTAGTCCAAACCAAACTTGAAATACTCAACAAATAAGCAGAGCTAAGTTAAGGCTGAAAACCCCGCATAATTTCGGTGCGGTAGCAATCATAATAGGTCGACCGCCGTTCGTTGCCACTCTAGAAAAGCCGAGCGATCACGAATCGGTTACGATCAAAAAAGAAGAAAAAAATATGCAAGATAATGAAACTTAAACTGTTTTAAAAGGAAAATGGCATTGATTTGTGTATGTTTATCGTAAAATGTGTATCATAAAACTTAAACTAAGAAACACAGAAAAACAAGTGAGAACAGTAGAACAATTTTAATTTTTTTCCTGTTTACTGACAAGGTTCACATCAACTATCTTACCGCGTATGATGCCTCTAGAGATGTTTAGCATACAGCATGCTTCAATTGCTGCCTCTGATCTATATTTTGGATCATTTTGCGGTTGCCTGATTTGGCTTTCTAAACATTGTGTACTTATAATGAAGTGATGTTAATAATTACAATACATAATAACATTAAAAAACAGTACGTATTTTGTCCACGAAAAATAAAGCTTAGGCACGGCTAGCTTTTTAGGAAAGCTAATACTTGTTGAAGCCAGCCATGAAAACTGCTAACGCGCAGCATTTATCTCCCTTACTCTGTTATAAGAATTAAATTGAGAATAGGCGAGATAATATGAAACTATTTATTTATAAAATAAAGCGTAAATAGTTCATTTACTTTCGATGAAGCCGTAACGGCATAAAGTGCGATGTTACTAATGCATTCACCGAATGTCTGTTCTGATGCAGATTTGAAAACATTCCAAGACAGAGAGATTATGTAGTGTCATGCGCCAAATAATTGTTGACATTTGTCTGCAACGTTTGTTTCCAGCGGTAATTATCTCTTAAATGCGAAACAAAATTTAGCAACTTAGCCAATTTTTATTGATAAATTAACGACAAAAAATAAAGTTATTGGTAGGTATACAAAAGATAACGGTTATTCGAGTATTCTTTGAGCTTTCATGTAGAGCAACAATGATGATGTTAATTTTGCTGTTCAAAATGCACAACAAACGAAACTTTCGCAACAGGTAATAGATTTTTGTCAGCAATAAATGAAATATTTTTTTTTTAATTTCGTATTCATGATTTCCCATGGGCTTTTTAAAGATAGGTGGTGCTAAAACGGCTGACAGTCGCATCTCAAGAAACAGTTTAGAATGAATTGGGCAATCTCAGCATGTGTCTTTGAGAGCTCCTGTACAACAGACAAGATTTTTACAACGGTCATTGAGATTTTCAAATCAGAGGTTATCTGCTGTATTTTCCATATGTCGGCCTTTGTAATATTGACATGAATGTCTTTAAAGTCTTTACAGTTTGTATTAGCATTGTTTTTTGTTTGTTTGAATGTTGTTTAACGACAATTTCAGCAATTTTTAGCTATATCATGGCGTCCAGTTTTAATTGGGGAGGAAGCCGGACAAAACCCCTGACCTTCGGTATGTTATTTTGCCTATAAATGATAAAGATATGAGCCTGTCCCGTTTTCACCCATGAATTTCACCAACCACTTTTTTATTCTTCATTTGGCATTTTCTATATAGATATTGTATCATGTAATTTGTCATGTTCTATTTTGAGGTGTCTTCAACATGTTCAATAAAACATTGTATTCCTTTCCTTGCAAAACGTTTTGGGTAAATCGAAAAATTTCCAATGTGCGTATTTCAACAGGATAGATAGTTTACGTTTGTTTATTTTCGATAGTGATATTTCTTCCTCCAATCAAACAATATAGAAATAATATATTTTACTGCTTTATAAGCTACAACTGAATAAACAGGTTCGAAAACAATTCCAAAAAGCAGTACGAACGTGCAATTCCTGGAAAACTCCGAACTAAGCTGAAAACGGTTTAATATTAACTTAATTTCATACTGTCAATTTGATGGTTATTTATTATTGGGGCAGGCGAGAAAATACTAGAGTTTCCAATCTTACTGAAAAAATTGAACCTCAATCGTTTATGCATGTTTTTCAACTGATACAATTGAAATGATTGTGAATATCATTGCAATAAGCAACACACATTGCCCAAAGTCTGGCTCGAACTCACAACCTTATTGTTAACACGTCATTGATCTAAAGTAGATTACTTAACAACCCATACCATTCGACCCACCACAACCACCAAAATGCATCCTTTTATCATATAAAAAAGACAAATTCACGAAATATACCCATTTAAATGTTAGATATCTCGGTTTGAAGAAAATGTATATGTTAATATTAAGGTTATTAGAAATTCACAGTTATTTGATTCGATAACTTCTTTACAGAGTATATATAGAAAACCTGAAACTGTTTTCTGAAAGTTCAAACTAAATTTTTATTTAATATAAATGTGTCTCAGGCCCCAATTTTAAATAAGACATAATGGTACTAGAACATGAGTGATACAGTTATGTACAAGGACGGAAATGATGTTTCCCGTTAATCCTGTTGACTACTAAGTACCTCCATGACTAACGTTTTACTTGTAAAACTGTAAAGGCGTACTACAGTCCGTTTGTCTTCATTTTGTTCCCATATAAGGGATAGCGGTGCTTTTACAACATAGACAAAGTACAGGTAAGTTTTTTTTTATTTATAGACATGAAAACACAGCATTATTTGTTGCTGACCAGACTGAGATAATTCTCAGTGATCTATCCATAGAGTTGCCAGCACGTCTTCAGGTGGCAAAAAGGGGTCGCAGTCGTAGTCAAAGGTTTTTTCCCGTTGATCTATCCCTTACCTGTTTATTTATTTTGTAAGTTTGTTCAAGCCTGAATTTACCTGAAATATTGCACGCTGGCATTCTATCGATCAATTAATCAACCAATCAATCAATGTTATCATATAGTTTAGTATTAAATTCACATTTACATAAGAGAACTCATTTTTTGTGTTTTTTTAACTTATGTTTCGTGTTGTATATGTTTGTCTGAATATGGATTTGTAATTGGCCTTCAACTTTTGGTTCTTGTTGTTGGTCGGTTTATTTGCTATTTGTCTTCACACACCGACAAATAAAGTGGTTTAAACTGCAGAAAATATTCGCTTAATCCCATAATTGCCAATAATTCGTTTAATTTTAGTAAATGATTTTTAATTGGAAAATTTGATCATCCGCTTGGTACATTTCATTATTTGCTATTAAAGAAACAATTAATGTCTATTTGCTTGTTCAAACTAATCACCAGTCATGACATAATTATTATCTATTATTTTGTAATTGACATACCTGTATTAATTGTTATGGCTTCTGTTATCCACGTCCTTGGTAAATTGCTTCACACCGACGCTTATAATTTTAGTTATTATGACTTACATTAGTTTACTATCAAAGGGACCTATAAATGAGTTCGAGATTTCGAGAAATCGGTGTTCGAAAAACCGGGGTTTTTCGTACAAACGTATATAGAAATAAATGTCGGGACTTTAAAACCAGTTCGAGAAATCCGTGGTGTTCGAGCCATCTGAGTTCGAGCTACCGAAGTTTTACTGTATATTTCGTGCAGACGCAAAAAAATTCTTAGTCATTTCTGACATTGTAAATGTAACTTTTTTAGTGCCACTTTAATTTCTCCAGACAACCAACATGTCTGTACTTCAAGTTATCCTTCAGAAAAAAGTCTATAGTTTTTGCGAAATTGCTTGATATTAATATTTAATTTTATTTAAATAGGTGGTTGTTCGAGAGATTTAAATAATCGATTTTTAGCAATACTTTTTTATTTTAAAGTAATAAATATACAATAATAATAAGAAATATCATTCTAATTAAAAGTGGATAAAAAAAACATTTCTTCAGACAGTCTGTTTGTGCTTCGATTTAACTTTCAGAAAAGGTCTGTATTTGTTGCAGGATTACTTGATATTAATATGTTTCATTTTATGTAAATAGACTGTGTAATCAACATAATCAACTTTTAGCGATTTTTTTTTACATTTAAAAAAAAAACTTACACAAAATTTCTTTCTAATTAAAAAAAGACTTTGTAAGAGATTTACATATCAATTTTTACCAATACTTTTGGTATTTTACATTAAAAAATTACTTTTAAAATATCTCTCTGATTAAAATTGTATACAGTAAAACGCGTCCTTGTGTTTTTTTTGGAAAACGAATCGATTATGATATCTGGATGTACTTTCATCTTACTAGTGTTACTATTTCGAAAATTCTTCAAGGAACATAATTACTTTAAACCATAAATTATTCTCGTCTGCGTTCACTAAATTTGCACTAATTTGAGCTTGCGTACGTGGTTGCTTGCACTTGTATATTATAAATTTACTTGATGCAAATAATATTGAATTAAATGAATATATATTTGTGCTTGAATCGTAATGTAATTCCTGAAATTATGAGACAAGATCGTTCATATATCACACATGTGTTTTTTTTATTTACAGTAAATCGTAGTTACTTTACAGATTGTTAATAGCGTATACAATTCCAGATAATTAAGCATTTTTATAATTGCTAATTTCAAAGACTGGTCGAGCATGAGTAAATGATAGGTAAGGTCTTAATGACTTTACGCAATCGATTAATTAGAAACTGATGTAAACTGATTAGCTACATTGTATTTACATATGAACGCTAATTTAATACTGATATAAAATTCCTGCAAATGAAACTTCTGTTCGTTGTCTATCTTCCTACACGTCATACAAGTACAATTAAATTGTATCTGGGAACATAAAGTAAATATTAAAAAAAAATTTCGAAGAATTATAAGCATTTAACGCATATTTTCGGTAATTCGTCGATGTATAAACGAGGTCGACTCACTCACAAACATATAATTTAAGGCCGTTTTATTTGTTTTTGTTAGTGAGTTGTCCACATTTATGCACCGATTAATTACCGAAAATAAGCGTTTACTCCTATGAAATTCCTAACGATGACACTTTATTGACCTGATTTTAAAACCGCCAATGATGATTTCTATTGATGTGGAAAAGAGGCATTTAACAGGTTGAATGAATAATTGTCCACAAGAAAGACAGACAAGAAAACCTGTATTAATTTGCATTTGTCGTGGATGTATAAAACAAAAAATCTGAAAATACCAAATTAGAATTCTTCTTGAGTATGATAAATATTATGAACTTATTCTAACAATTATTTTAAACATTATAATTTAATAATCGTCTACATTGAAGTTATTTTAAAATTAAATCAGCAAGATTTAGCGATCGGATTTACCGGTATCGTACAAAAGAGAACAGCCACACTCGCATATAAATTTGCTGTAGTATCCCTTACAACATCGCTGAGTTAGAACGATGATTGTTGAAATTTCATAATTACAAAAAATCAAATGGTTATAGCATCTTATAAAATGATTGTATAAATGTTACTGGGCATCGAAATTTGTTGTCTCTTAAAAAATTAGTAAACTGTAAACATGACTAATTTTTACACGCGGTACATTGTAAGACTTAAAATTGAGAGTTTTACTATTTAAAATGCCTTTTATTAATTGAACATTCGATGTGTCAACACATGAACACATATTCAAGGAAAATATTTTTCTCGGAAATAGCTTCATGCACTTATAAGAATGAATATTTTGGGAAAATATGCGTTCATAAGCAGAAGCGAAATTAAACATTCTTGAAAGAATAAAGTAGTGCTTACAAAAAAAAATAAACCACACGAAGGGATACCCTACACTTCCAATATAGAAGCAACCATTGCCAAAATGCAAACACAGAACATATATTCCTTTACTAGTTTTTTTAAGTTTGGCATCATTTTTTTCAATCCACTACATGTAGTTACAGTGGCCACATCAAGTAACGAAATCGAATAGATGTCAACAATTTATTAATCTTTTCATTAGTTATATAAACGTTAAGTACACAACTACATGCATTTATGCAGAATGCTGATGGTTTCAATACAGAATACAAAAAATCAGTACTTTTAAAATACAATAAACATGTGTTATACTTAGTATATACATCTCATATATGTCATAAACTTAAACTTGAAATTGTCAAAAGCTGTATTCTGTAATTGATAAATTGGAGTTTATGATCTATCGATCGATCAAAAAATTATAGGACCCGGGTATCACACGGGCGACCGCGGTGTCACAAGGATGACTAGAGTTTCCCACATCAAGACCATCACGAGTGTCACGCGGAGGCCAAAGTGTCAAACGGAGGACCAGAATGTCACACAAGAGGACCAGAGTGTCACACGGATTATCAAAGTGTCACACAAGTGGAGCAGAGTGTCACAGGGATGACCAAAGTGTCACACAGAGGACAAGAGTGTCACACGGAGGAGAGTTACATAGATCTATCGGTCTATAGATCGATCGAGAGAGAGAGAGAGAGAGAGAGAGAGAGAGAGAGAGAGAGAGAGAGAGAGAGAGAGAGAGAGAGAGAGAGAGAGAGAGAGAGAGAGAGAGAGAGAGAGAGAGAGGAAGAGAGAGAATTAGATGTCCATACTTACGTTCATTACATTAATTTTTTGACAAATATTTCTCCGGGAATTATGGATAAGGGTTTGTTGTTCCTAGGTTGATGTTATCTCTCCAGACGTTCTATGGTCGGCACCACGGCTTAATTGATCGTTATGGAAAATCAGTGGTTCAAATACGATCTGACATTTTCGCTGAGTCATAGGTAGTGTTTCCTATTCCTGGATTTGAGTTTTCCCTAGACAAGACAATGAGTAACTCGACGGGTGTCTAATTAGAGGCAGGAGCTGCTTACTCGTCCGGAGCACCTGAGTGCACCCATGATTTTTATTTTGTTCGAGCTACTCTCTTTCTGTGTTTTATATTTTTGGTTTTCGTGTTGTGTTTGTCTATATCCCGATTTGTAACTGTCCCTCGGCTTTTGGCTCTTGTTGTTCTGTTGATTTTCTTTGCTACTTTCTTTATACTAATAGTTTTTTAATGTAGCTTTTTTAAAGTTAATTTTTCATCCCCTTTTTCAAACATTTTTCTAAATTGTTAAGTTTCCCCGATATTTAAACTACCAAATACATCTTCCAACGTGGATGATCCTCGAATTCCTTTTGATGCAATTTTACTGGAACAACTATTTGATATGTTTGGTGTGTCTACGCTATCGAGAAACGACATTATCATGATCCACTCAGAAAAAAGTCCAGCTTTGAATAAACTATGGGCATTCACAGTCCCCACAGAGGTTTTTGTTTAAATCCGTACATTACTTCATAATAACATCAATATTGTCGGGTGATGAGTTGCATATCCGAAAGCTGAATATAACAGCTTAACTTGTACTTGATTTGAAACTATTTTTGAATTTTTGCGTTGACTCCAGCTTTCGCACCCGCCTCCCCCCCCCCCGCCCAATTAAAAAAATGGAAGCCACAATATAACTGGCGATCACGAATCGGTTACGATAAAAAAAAGAAAGAAATATGCAAGATAATAAAAATTAAACTGTTTTAAAAGTGTCATTGATTTGTGTATGTTTATCATAAAATGTGTATCATAAAACTTAAACACGGAAAAACAAGTGAGAACAGGAGAACAATTTTAATTCTTTTCCTGCTGACAAGGTTCACATCAACTATCTTACCGCGTATGATGCATCTAGAGATGCTTAGCATAGTGCATGCTTCAATTGCTGCCTCTGACCTATATTTTGCGGTTGCCTGATTTGGTTATCTAAACATTGTGTACTTATAATGAAGTGATGTTAATAATAACAATAATAACATTAAAAAACAGTACTATTTTGTCCCCGAAAAATAAAGCTAGGCGGCTAGCTTTTTAGGAAAGCTAATACTTGTTGTAACCAGCCAAGAAAACTGCTAACACGCAGCATTTATCTCCCTTACTCTGTTATAAGAATTAAATTGAGAATAAGCGAGCCATTAAACTATTTATTTGTAAAATAAAGCGTAAATATTTCATTTACTCTCGATCAAGCAGTAACGGCATAAAGTGCGATGTTACTAATTCATTCACTGAATGTCTGTTATGATGCAGATTTGAAAAAATTCCAAGACAGAGAGATTATGTCGTGTTTTGCGCAATAATAATTTTGACATTTGTCTGCAACGTTTGTTTCCAGCGGTAATTATCTCTTAAACGCGAATTTTCATTGAAAAATTAATGACAAAAAAATAACGTTTATTGGTAGGTATACAAACGATTACTGGTATTCAAGTATTTTTGAGCTTTCAGGTAGAGCAACAAATGAGGATGTTAATTTTGCTGTTCAAAATACACCACAAACGAAACGTTCGTAATGGGTAATAGATTTTTGGCAGCATAAAATGAAACAGTTTTTTTAACTTCGTATTCACTGATTTCACAGAGGCGTTGTAAAGATAGGTCGTGCTAAAACGGCTGACAGCCGCATGTTGAAAAACATTTTAGAATGAATTGGGCAATCTCAGCATGTCTCTTTGAGAGCTCCTGTACAACAGACAAGTTTATTGCAACTGTCATTGAGATTTTCAAATCAGAGGTTGTCTGCTGTATTTCCATATGTCGGCCTTTGTTATATTGACATAAATGTCTTTAAAGTCTTTACAGTTTGTATTAGCTTTGTTTTTTTGTTTGTTTGAATGTTGTTTAACGCCAATTTCAGCAATTTTTCAGCTACCGGTATATCATGGCGTCCAGTTTTTATTGGGGAGGAAGCTGGAGTACCCGGAGAAAACCCCGACCTTCGGTATGTTATTTTGCCTATAAATGATAAAGATATGAGCCTGTTCCCTTTTCACCCATGAATTTCACCAACCACTATTTTATTCTTTTTTGGAATTTTCTATATAGATATTGTATCGTGTAATTTGTCGTGTTCTATTTTGAGCTGTCTTCAACATGTTCTATAAAATATTGTATTCCTTTCCTTGCTAAATTTTTTGGGTAAATCAAAAATTTTCCGATGTGCGTATTTTACCTGGAAAGATAGTTTACGTTTGTTTATTTTCGATAATGATATTTCTTCTTCCAATCACACAATATAGAAACAATATCTATTACTGCTTTATGAGCTACAACTGAATAAACAGGTTCGAAAACAATTCCAAATAGCAGTACGAACGTGCAATTCCTTGAAGACTCCAAACTAAGCTGAAAACGGATTAATATTAACTTAATTTCATACTGCCAATTTGATGGTTATTTATTATTGGGGCAGGCGAGAAAATACTTGAGTGTCCAATCTTACTGAAAAAATTGAACCTCAATCGTTTATGCATGCTTTTCAACGGATACAATTGAAATGATTGTGAATATCATTGCAATAAACAACACACATTGCCCAAAGTCTGGCTCGAACTAACAATCTTATTGTTAACACGCCATTGATCTCAAGTAGATTACTTAACAACCCATATCATTCGACCCCCCACCCCTCCCCACCAACCACCACCATGCATCCTTTTATCATATAAAAAGACAAATTCACGAAATATACCCATTTAAATGTTAGATATCTCGGTTTGAAGAAAATGTATATGTTAATATTAAGGTTATTAGAAATTCACATTTATTTGATTCGATAACTTCTTTACAGAGTATATGAATAAAACCTGAAACTGTTTTCTGAAAGTTCAACGAATTTTTAATTTAATATAAGTGTGTCTCAGGCCTCAATTTTAAATAAGACATAAATGGTACTAGAACATGAGTGATACAATTATGTACAAGGACGGAAATGATGTTTCCCGTTAATCCTGTTGATGACTAAGTACCTCCATGACTAACGTTTTACGTGTTAAAACTGTAAAGGCGTACTACAGTCCGTTTGTCTTCATTTTGTTGCCATATAAGGGATAGTGGTGCTTTTACAACATAGACAAAGTACAGGTAAGTTTTTTTTTAATTTATAGACATGAAAACACAACATTATTTGTTGCTGACCAGACTGGGATAATTCTCAGTGATCTATCCACAGCACGTCTTCAGGAGGCAAATAGGGGTCGCAGTCGTAGTCAAATGTTTTTTCCCGTTGGTCTATCCCTTTCCTGTTCATTTATATTGTACATTTGTTCTAGCCTGAATTTACCTGAAATATTGCACGCTGGCATTCAATCGATCAATTAAACAACCAATCAATCAATTTTATCATACAGTATAGTATTAAATTCACATTTAAATAAGAGATCTCACTTTTTGTGTTTTTTAACTTATGTTTCGTGTTGTATATGTTTGCCTGAATATGGATTTGTAATTGGCCTTCAACTTTTGGTTCTTGTTGTTGGTCGGTTTACTTGCAATTTGTCTTCACACACCGACAGATAAAGTGGTTTAAACTGCAGAAAATATTCGCTTAATCCCATAATTGCCAATAATTCGTTTAATTTTAGTAAATGATTTTTAATTGGAATATTTGATCATCCGCTTGGTACATTTCATTATTTTCTATTAAAGAAACACAATTAATGTTTATTTGCCTGCTAAAACTAATCACCAGTCATGACATAATTATTATCTATTATTTTGTAATTGACATACCTGTATTATTTGTTATGGCTTCTGTTATCCACGTCCTTGGTAAATTGCTTCACACCGACGCTTATAATTTTAGTTCGAGTTATTGATGGTGACTTACATGAGTTTACTATCAAAGGGACCTATAAATGAGTTCGAGATTTCGAGAAATCGGTGTTCGAAAAACCGGGGTTTTTCGTACAAACGTATATAGAAATAAATGTCGGGACTTTAAAAACAGTTCGAGAAATCCGTGGTGTTCGAGCCGTCTGAGTTCGAGCTACCGACGTTTTACTATATATTTCGTGCAGACGCAAAAAAATTCTTAGTCATTTCTGACATTGTAAATGTAACTTTTTCAGCGCCACTTTAATTTCTCCAGGCAACCAACATGTCTTCGATTTAACCTTCAGAAAAAAGTCCATAGTTTTTGCGAAATTGCTTGATATTAATATTTAATTTTATTTAAATATGTGGTTGTTCGAGAGATTTAAATAATCGATTTTTAGCAATACTTTTTTATTTTAAAGTAATAAATATACAATAATAATAAGAAATATCATTCTAATTAAAAGTGGATAAAAAAACATTTCTTCAGACAGTCTGTTTGTGCTTCGATTTAACTTTCAGAAAAGGTCTGTATTTGTTGCAGGATTACTTGATATTAATATGTTTCATTTTATGTAAATAGACTGTGAAATCAACATAATCAACTTTTAGCGATTTTTTTTTACATTTAAAAAAAAACTTTCACAAAATTTCTTTCTAATTAAAAAAAGACTTTGTAAGAGATTTACATATCAATTTTTACCAATACTTTTGATATTTTACATTAAACAATTACTTTTAAAATATCTCTCTAATTAAAAGTGAATACAGAAAAACGCGTCCTTGTGTTTTTTTGGAAAACAAATCGATTATGATATCTGGATGTACTTTCATCTTACTAGTGTTACTATTTCGAAAATTCTTCAACGAACATAATTACTTTAAACCATAAATTATTCTCGTCTGCCTTCACTAAATTTGAACTAATTTGAGCTTGCGTACGTGGTTGCTTCCACTTGTATATTATAAATTTACTTGATGCAAATAATATTGAATTAAATGAATATATATTTGTGCTTGAATCGTAATGTAATTCCTGAAATTATGAGACAAGATCGTTCATATATCACACATGTTTTTTTTTATTTAGGGTAAATCGTAGTTACTTTACAGATTGTTAATAGCTTATACAATTCCAGATAATTAAGCAGTTTTATAATTGCTAATTTCAAAGACTGGTCGAGCATGAGTAAATGATAGGTAAGGTCTTAATGACTTTACGCCATCGATTAATTAGAAACTGATGTAAACTGATTAGCTACATTGTATTTACATATGAACGCTAATTTGATACTGATATAAAATTCCTGCAAATGAAACTTATGTTCGTTGTCTATCTTCCTACACGTCATACAAGTACAATTAAATTGTATCTGGGAACATAAAGTAAATATTAAAAAACAATTTCGAAGAATTATAAGCATTTAACGCATATTTGCGGTAATTCGTCGATGTATAAACGAGGTCGACTCACTCACAAACATATAATTTCAGGCCGTTTTATTTGTTTTTGTTAGTGAGTTGTCCACATTTATGCACCGATTAATTACCAAAAATAAGCGTTTAATCCTATGAAATTTCTAACGATGACACTTTATTGACCTTATTTTAAAACCGCCAATGATGATTTCTATTGATGTGGAAAAGAGGCATTTAACAGGTTGAATGAATAATTGTCCACAATAAAGACAGACAAGAAAACCTGTATTAATTTGCATTTGTCGTGGATGTATAAAACAAAAAATCTGAAAATACCAAATTAGAATTCTTCTTGAGTATGATAAATATTATGAACTTATTCTAACAATTATTTTAAACATTATAATTTAATAATCGTCTACATTTGAAGTTATTTTAAAATTAAATCAGCAAGATTTAGCGATCAGATTTACCGGTATCGTACTAAAGAGAACAGCCACACTCGCATATAAATTTGCTGTAGTATCCCTTACAACATCGCTGAGTTAGAACGATGATTGTTGAAATTTCATAATTACAAAAAATCAAATGGTTATAGCATTTTATAAATGATTGTATAAATGTTACTGGGCATCGAAATTTGTTGTCTCTTAAAAAATTAGTAAACTGTAAACATGACTAATTTTTACACGCGGTACATTGTAAGACTTAAAATTGAGAGTTTTACTATTTAAAATGCCTATAATTAATTGAACATTCGATGTGTCAACACATGAACACATATTCAAGGAAAATATTTTTCTCGGAAATAGCTTCATGCACTTATAAGAATGAATATTTTGGGAAAATATGCGTTCATAAGCAGAAGCGAAATTAAACATTCTTGAAAGAATAAAAGTAGTGCTTACAAAAAAATAAATAACAAACCACACGAAGTGATACCCTACACTTCCAATATAGAAGCAACCATTGCCAAAATGCAAACACAGAACATATATTCCTTTACTAGTTTTTTTAAGTTTGCCATCATTTTTTTCAATCCCCTACATGTAGTTACAGTGGCCACATCAAGTAACGAAATCGAATATATGTCAACAACTTATTAATCTTTTCATTAGTTATATAAACGTTAAGTACACAACTATATGCATTTATGCTGAATGCTGATGATTTCAATACAGAAATACAAAAAATCAGTACTTTTAAAATACAATAAATTATGATCTATCGATCGATCAAAAAAATATAGGACCCGGGTATCACACGGGGGACCGCGAGAGAGAGAGAGAGAGAGATGAAGAGAGAGAATTAGGTGTCCATACTTACGTCCATGACATTAATTTTTTGACAAATATTTCTCCTTGAATTATGGATAAGGGTTTGTTGTTCCTAGGTTGATGTTATCTCTCCAGACGTTCTATGGTCGGCACCACGGCTTAATTGATCGTTATGGAAAATCAGTGGCTCAAATACGATCTGACATTTTCGCTGAGTCATAGGTAGTGTTTCCTATTCCTGGATTTGAGTTTTCCCTAGACAAGACAATGAGTAACTCGACTGGTGTCTTACTCGTCCGGAGCACCTGAGTGCACCCATGATTTTTATTTGGTTCGGGCTACTCTCTTTCTGTGTTTTATGTTTTTTGTTTTCGTGTTGTGTTTGTCTATATCCGGATTTGTAACTGTCCCTCGGCTTTTGGCTCTTGTTGTTCTGTGGATTTTCTTTGCTACTTTCTTTATACTAATAGTTTTTTAATGTACCTTTTTTAAAGTTAATTTTTCATCCCCTTTTTAAAACATTTTGCTAAATTGTTAAGTTTCCCCGATATTTAAACTACCAAATACATCTTCCAACGTGGAGGATCCTCGAATTCCTTTTGATGCAATTTTACTGGAACAACTCTTTGATATGTTTGGTGTGTCTACGCTATCGAGAAACGACATTATCATGATCCACTCAAAATCCAGCTTTGAATAAACTATGGGCATTCACAGTCCCCACAGAGGTATTTGTCTAAATTCGTACATTACTTCATAATAACATCAATATTGTCGGGTGATGAGTTGCATATCCGAAAACTGAATATAACAGCTTAACTTGTACTTGATTTGAAACTATTTTTGAATTTTTGCGTTGACTCCAGCTTTCGCACCCGCCTCCCCCCCCCCACCCGCCCAACTAAAAAAATGGAAGCCACAATATAACTGGAAAATTACTAAAAGTGCGTTCAAACACATTCAAACAAATAAACACAATTTTTTGTCGGAAGTCTAATTAGAGTGTCTAAGGATAAGAATATCACACGGAGGTCCAAAGCGTCACACCATGACCAGAGTGTCACACGGAGGACCAGACTGTCACATGGGGTTACCAGTGTGACACGCAAAGGGCCAGAGTGTCACACGGAGGGCAAGAGTACCACGCGGAGGACAAGTGTCATATTGAGAACAAGCGTCGCACGAATGACCAAAGTGTCACACAAGTGGACCAGAGTGTCACACAGAGGACTAGAGTGCTAAACAGAGGACCAGAGTGTCACACAGAGGACTAGAGTGCTAAACAGTGGACCAGAGTGTCACACGAAGGCCAAGAGTGTCGCATAAGAGGACGATAGTGTCACACGGATAACCATTGTGTCACACAGAGGAACAGAGTGTAACACGGAGGACCATAGTGTCACACGAAGAACCAGAGTGTCACACGGACGACCATCGTGTCATATGGAGGACCTGAGTGTCACACCGAAAACCAGAGTGTCACACATATAATCCGACTTTTACACAGAGAACTGGAGTGCCATGCGTAGGACCTACGTGTCACACGTAGGACAAGAAAATCACACGGAGGTCCAAAGCGTCACATCATAACCAGAGTGTCACACGGAGGACCAGACTGTCACAGGGGTTACCAGTGTGACACACAAAGGGCCAGAGTGTCACACGGAGGGCAAGAGTACTACGCGGGAGACCAGTGTGTCACATAAGAGGAACCGAGTGTGAAACAGAGGACCAGAGTGTTACACAAGAGAAACAGTGTCAATCAGAGGACCAGAGTGTCACACAGAGGACTGGAGTGCTACACAGAGGACCAGAGTGTCACACGGAGGCGCAGAGTGTCGCACCAGAGTCGATAGTGTCACACGGATAACCAGAGTGTCACACGCAGGTCCAGAGTGTCACACGTAGAACCACAGTGTCACACAGAAGACCTGAGTGTCACGCGGAAGACTTGCGTCACACAGGAGCAGACTGTCACTCTTTTTTGCACTCATTTCTAGCATTTAATTAACATAATTTGGTCTAGGTACTCAGTATTAATGAGACGACTGTCAAATATTACCGTTTTATTGTTAGTTGTCAATAAATTGTTTGTTTGTTAAATTGAGGTTTCATCAACCTTCAGCTCCCCACAGTACATAATTCCGTAGTCCGCCGTATTAAAACCGAGCTACGTGAAAATTAGCTATCGGAAGTTACGCAGAGCTATTTTTGAAAATTTACTAGCCGGTTACAATATTTACATTACATCTTAAAATTTTTGAAGATAGTAATCAGAAGAAAATACACGGATGCATCTGATTGGATGGTAATGTTCTAAAAATAGCAAAATTTCAAAATAATAACATTATTGATTGAAAATCTTCATATTTTGGGGAACATTTATAAGAACCTGGAAAGTCGAGCTTTTTATTTGAAAAGAGTGAGGTTAGACATTTTGTTAGTTTTATTTAGTGCTGCTTTTGTGCACCGAAAATTGTCAGTCATTTTTGCCGCATGACATATATTCTTCAAAGCAAGAATGTTTAAAAAATTTCTCATGATTTAAATATCCATTTAATTATTGCTTCATATCAAATATTAAAGTTGACTTCCTCCTTTATCTTAGATGGGTTAAATATGAGGAACTGCCATGTTAATGTTCCTGTATAATAAATAAGTATTATCCACATTATATTTTACTATAATAATAACTAATATATGGGCTGTAATTTCAATTTTGTATTCCATTATTCTCATTGCTTTAACCTTTTATAATTAAAATTATTTGGTTATTTTTGTTTATTCGTTAATAATGAATTCTAACATTTCAACTTCCAGAAGAAACTGTTTTCTTGGGTTTAAACTGATAGGATCTTTACACATAAATTAAGTTACCCCATATGGAAAATGCAATGTTAAATATATGGTTTATTGTAACCAGCCATGAAAAGTGTTAGCGCGCAGCATTTATCTTCCTTACAATGTAATAAGAATAACTTGAGAATAAGTGTGGACATACGATATAAGCTAATATTAAACTATTAATTTATAAAATAACGCGTAAGTATTTCATTTACTCTCCATGAAGCCATAACGGCATAAAATGACATGCAACTAATCTATTCACGGAATGTCTGTTCTGATGCAGATTTGAAAACATTCCAAGACGGAGAGATTCTGTCGTGTTATGCGCAAAATAATTGTTGAAATTTGTTTGCAATGTTAGTTTTCAGCGGTAATTATCTCTTATATGCGAAACAAAAATTAGCAACTTAGCGCGAATTTTATTGATAAATTAATAATAAAAAATAAAGTTTATTGGTAGGTATACAAAAGATAGCGCTTATATATATTCAATAAAACATTTAAATTACATTTAAATATATAATAATTTAATAATATTATTAGAGCTTTCATTAAAGTTTAAGTATTTAAGTACAATTAGGATGTTAATTTTGCTGTTTAAAATGCACCACAAACGAAACTTTCGTAATAGGTAATAGATTTTTGTGAGCATAAAATGAAATACTTTTTTAACTTTGTATTCACTGATTTCCCAGAGGCGTTGTAAAGATAGTCGTGCTGAAACATCTGACAGTCGCATGTTCAGAATCATTTTTAAATGTATGAGGCAATATCAGCATATTTGTTTGAGAGTTTCTGTACTACAAAGAAGATTTTTTTAACTGTCATTGAGATTTTTAAATCAGAGATTATCTTCTGTATTTTCCATTTGTCGGCCTTTGTTATATTGACATGAATGTTTTTAAAGTCTTTACAGTTTTTATTAGCATTGTTTATTGTTTATTTTGAATGCTGTTTAACGCCACTTTCAGCAATTTTTCAGATATATCATGGCGTCCAGTTTTTATTGGGGAGGACGCTGGAGTACCCGGAAAACCCCCCGACCTTCGGTAGAGAAACTGACAATCCTTGTCAATTAAGATTGGAGTCTAACGCAACCTGCCTGCAATGAGGCTTGAACCGATTTCTCAGTTTTGACGGACCACTTGATCAATAGTAGATGAACTACCTTAACCTATCGGCCACCGATGCCCCGTTATAAGCATTGATTAGTTGCATCTAAGTTGGTGATTCACCATATACATGCACTAAAAAGTACTCATTATAATTAGATAACCCATATCGCAGGTCCAAGTTAAGAGCATTAGAATGAATCTATGTGATATTCACCATTATCAAGATAAGTGTAAAATCTTTACTTGGATGATAAGTACTGAAAACTAAATGGACAAAGAAATAATCCTGAGTTATATGTTTACAATAAAAATATGTCAGTATGTTATTTTGCCTATAAATGATAAAGATATGAGCTTGCTCCCCTTTTTACCTTTAATTTCCCCAACCACTTTTAATTTTTTTATTTGGCATTTTCTATATAGAGATTTAGCATGTTATTTATCATGTTCTATTTTGAGCTTTTTCAACATGTTCAAGGAAATATATTCTTTTCCTTGCAAAACTTTCTTTTTGGGTAAATAAAAAAAACTTCATATCTGCGTATTTTACAGTAAAGATAGTTTACGTTTGTTTATTGTTGGTCATAATATTTTTTACTTCAATCAGTCAATGTCGAATAATTTCTATTACCGCTTCATTAGTTAAAACTGAAGAAAAAGGTTCCAAAACAATTATTCCAAAAAGCGGTTCGAAGGTGCAAATTCCTGGAAGCCACCGAAATAAGCTGAAAACGGCTTAATATTAACCATTGCCTACAGGCTATGTGATGAACATTATTATTGGGGCAGGTGGGAAAATCTAAGAGTGTCCAATCTTACTGAACAAAATTGACCTCAATCAGTTATGCATGCTTTTTAAACGGAGACAATTGCAATGATTGCGAATATCATTGTAATAAACACACATTGCTCAAATTCCGGCTCGAACTCACAACCTCATTGTTAACACGCCATTTATCTAAAGATGATGACTTAACAACCCATACCATTCGACCGCCCCCTCCTTGCCAAACCACCACCATGCATCCTTTTATCATATGAAAAAAGACAAATTAACGAAATACACACATTAAAATGTCTGATATTGCGGTTTGAAGAAAATGTCCATGTTAATATTGAACGTTATTAGAAATTCACATTTATTTGATACGCATAACTTCTTTTCAAGGTATACAACATGAAGACAACCTGAAACTGTTTTAAAAGTTCAAACTAACTTTTTATTTATTATAAATTTATCTCGATAGTCATCATGTATCAATTTTAAATAAGACATAAGTGGTACTTGAACATGAGTGATACAATTATGTACAAGGACAGAAATGATGTTTCCCGTTTACAAATCTGTATCCTGTAGATAACCAAGTAACTCTATGACTAAATTTTTAAGTGTTAAAACTGTAAAAGCGCAATACAGCCTGTTTGTCTCCATTTTGTTTCCATATAAAGGATAGCGGTGTTTTAACAACAAACTTAAGACAAAATTACAGGTAAGGTTTTTTTAATTAATTTATAGACATGAAAACACAATATTATTTGTTGCTGACCAGACGGGGATGATGCCCCGTGCCCTGTCCATAGGGCTCCCATGTACGTCTTCATGTGGTTCATAGTTGTTGCAGTCGCAAAGTTTTGTTCCCATTCGTCTATCCCTTACCTGTTCATTTATTTTGTTTATTTGTTCTCGTCCAGAATATACCTGTAATATTGGTGACTGACAGTCAATCGATCAATTATTCAACCAACCAATCAATATTATGACTATCATATAGTATAGTATTAAATTCACATTTTAATAAGAGAGCTCACTTATGGGTTTTGTGTTTTTTTATTTTTGTTTCGAGTGTATAATCTTAAACCATAAATAATTCTAGTCTTCGTTCGATTGCACAAATGTGAGCTTATTACACTCACGTAGTTGCTTGTACTTGTATATTATATATTTAAATGATGAAAATAATATTTAATTTAATTAATATATATTTGTGTCTGCATCTTATTGTAATTCCTGAAATCCTGAGACAAGAGTGTTCACATATCACAGGTTTGTTTTTATTTAGGGTAAAAGAATTCATATACGATCCTAGAGGTATGTTTAATCTAATTCTATAAGTATCTAAATATAACTTGCTTCTTTAAAATAGTTTAACATAAAAAAATTTAAATCTAAAAAATAAAAATTCAAACCTTTTGTGGTTTTTAATATAAAGAAATTTATTTTCCTTACCAATGTCTATGACATTTTTCACTGATGCAGAAATCAAATTTCTTTAAATAACATGCCTGTTTTAAAACATTATTTTCGTATAAAAATAATAATCTAAATTAGCATTTTTGTTGCTAATTATGTGAGTCTACATTGTCTTTCATTTTTACCTTTCATTAAAGTTCAGTGTCATAAATAAGAAATAAGCAAATAAACAAGGCGCATCTAATTTACAATTTACAATTAAATCACAGAAATATCTCTAACCCCCATTGACACGCCTCGTTCTCGGCCAATCTTGTGGGAGAGAGTTTGGGATTTAGAAATCGTTAATAATCAAAACCCAGGGAAATTAAATTTAATGTTCAAGATTGATGAATTTTCTAAATAAGGGTTTCATTTTCTACCCTAATTATGAAATAATCCAGAAATAATAATGAAAATTATCGATCAAGGCTTTCCGGATGAGTGGTCACAAGCGAGTTAAAAATACTGTTGGACTGATGATGATGCACGAGGGGAACATCATGCATTACGTAATACTACAAAATTTTAAATTGCATTATTTTTATCAAATCATCTATTGAATTCCTATAAAAACAATTCACATTCTATTATGTGAAGATTAGAAACTGCATAAAAAATACAAAGCTTAAGCACCCTATAAATTCTGACATAACCAAAGAAATAAAATTGAAAACTGTCCATCAATTCAAATTTATAATCATCTATATTTTATGTAAAGATACGAATGCAAAAAAATATGAAGCTTGTTCTATCAATCGTTAAATAATCCAAACAAAAAAAATATATTATGATACAATTGAACCGAAAAAGTCTTGCTAAGAGATATTTCTGTTGTGTTATTTTAAATTAAATGTGCCTTGTTTATTCGTTAATTGCTTATTTATTACCTGACACTTCACTCACTTCACTTTGATGAAAGGTAAAAATAAAAGACTAATAAAATACCGACATAATAACCCGCGAAAATGTAAATTTAGATTATGATTTTTAAAACAGGTATGTTGTAAAAGAAATGTTTAAATTGTTAAATCAGTGGTAAAATGCAATAGCAAATAGAAGGAAAATACATTTCTTTATAATAAAATAGTCATTAAAAGATATTGATTTGATATATTTTAAGATTTAAAACTGTTGATGTTAAACTATTTAAAACTTGCAATTTAGATTTAGAATAAAACATACCTTGGATCATATATAAGTCCTGAAAACTAACACAAATTTATGTCATCGACAGTTTACTCAGTTTTTTAAAAAATCACAAAGGTTAATTGGATTGTTTTGCAACGGCTCTTCTAACATTGTTGTTGTTGTTTATTTTAAATTCTGAAAATATCATTAAGTTTTCAACAATGTTCGTGCACGTGTTATTGTAAATCTTTTGAAACAATTTTAACTACTATAAAAAATAATTCAATGGAAATTGTAATGTGTTTTTTTCTTCGATATTCCTACGATGCTCGGTGGAAAGACTGTAACGGTAACTGTGGATCTTACCCCCCCCCCCCTTTCCCCACAGAACCACGGGACTATGGGATTTCGAAAAGGTTAATACATTACGTAACCAAATCTAAAAATGCCTTTTTATTATCTAACTAATTAACAAAAGAAACACAAAATATACATTTTATTTTGTAAAGATAAGAATGCATTAAAAACAAATACTAAGCACACCCTATAAATCATGAAATAATCCAAGAAATAAAATTGAAGCGATGATCCTTTCTAGAGAGGTCAAAAGTGCGTTAATATACAATTTTGAACATCTTTACTACTCCTTATTAGATCAGGACAAAAAATGTATTTTAAAGCTTGAAAGATTTAACAAAACCAAAAAAAAAACTGTAAATGAAATATTTTAATTAATATTTAATTAGCCTTTTTATCACTTACAGCATGAACTATATTGTATAGTATGGTTTTTTACCTGGAAAGCGATATATGGTTAATCGTACCCGAAAACAATTATATATCATTAAGAGATAATAAGAAGAGATAATAAGAAGAGATCGAACATATCATAATCCAGGTGGACTCAGATCAATATACATTGGTATAAGATAATAACACAAGATTTTATAAAAACATATATTTTTTAAACAAATAAAATGACCCTATCACAATGTTAATGGAGCAATTAAATTGTTAAGACACCATTGATATATTTAGATAATTTACAACTGCCCAGCGATATATCTTTTATATAAACCCTTTCGGGCCGCACAACCGTTTTACCCTATATAATACGTCCCCACCCCAAGCACCAGTAGCCCAGCTAGGGTGTAGTAATACATGTTATAGTTGAAACAATGTGGATGCACGAAAAAAGGGGAAAGGAGTCTTGGGGCCACCTAAGACCCAGTAGGTCCAGGGCACAACCCAGGTGGTGAACCAGGGGGTCGAAGCCCTGAGGAAGCTCTGCAAGAATGGAATATTGAACGCGTAGTATAGACTTCAACGAGATAAATACAGCAGAACTTTTTAAGTATAACAATTAAGCATTGCATCATGTTCCGAAAAAGAAATAAAAAATTATTCCAATATAATGGAAAATATAGGAATTAAATAGAATGTATACCAATTTAAATTAAAATTATTGGATTTTAACGCAAAAATATACCATATAAATGAAAAACTGCCTGAATATAAATGAAATTATTGAATTAATGCAACAAATGTCATGCTTTATTTGTAAATGATGACGTCAGCTTCTGGTCCCATTGTCAATAGTTCTAACGATATTTAGTATTCTGTTCTGGCTTTATGACTTGTCGTCGAAAACGACATTTGTTTGTGACGTCAATTAAGCTACCGCTCGAATACGAAAATTTTAAGTAAAAAATCGACTAGAAGTACACTTTTTATGTTAATGTATTTTCTTGTTGCAGAATATAAACAATATTCGTACATTAAACGTGCTACGATGATTGTTTGATACACCTATTAGTGAATATTCTAAAATGACGTCCTGCTTTAGCAAGCCTTGTCAAAATTCCAAAAGGTTTAGTTTGCACATGCGTAAGCAGTGTTTTTTTTGTAAATGTAAAAACTGACTTAAAAATGCAGTTTGAACTATGTGTTATCCATAATTAGCGTAATTGTCAATGATGTAGTTATATTAAGGCTGAATTCTAAGATTTGTATTATTTAACAATACTTCCGATAATAATTTATTTAACAATTTTACATTCGAATAGTTCAGTTACGGGATATGGTATTTAGTCGAATCGGTCATGTGACAACCATCGTCACGTGACAAAATTCTATGCATATATTTTCAAAATGTCGGCTGCTAATCATCGTATGAAGTCTGTTGATGAACTGAAGGCATTTTTGAGGGAAAGAGGTATAAGTACTTCGGTTTATCGAAAAGAATCACTAATAAGATTGGTTGCCGAAATAAATTTAGAACCAGAAGAGGTGGAAAATTACCACACAGACCGTGAACACCGCCGAACTATTGATACAACTTGTGGCGAAAAAATCCTATTACCAGATATAGTTTCCGTCATTGACTGGACAGATGACCTTTCCGCATTACCTAATGTTGAAATGGGAGATATATTTATATATTTATTATCAACCTGCATGTGGTCAAATGAAAGACTGAAAGCATACAAAAGTGACAACAGTTATCAGCTCTTTATGCAGAGACATGTAGACTATGTTGTAATGAAGTCTTTACCACATGAACATTTTTATATTAAGTGTTTTTGTACACCAGAAACAAGGCAAAGGGATCATCCATACACCACTTGGATACTTATGGATAAGAAAGCTACTGTAAAATCTGGAGGGTGTACATGTGTTGCGTAAGTAAAAATGTATTTGTATGAGTTACACATTTATAAGTTATATAGGTGATTGTTGCTGTTTAGTTCCTCAAAAGTGCCTCACTAATGAGCAGCAATCTTCAAGTTGGGGAGAATGCCCTGATGTTAATCGTGCAGATCATGTGTTTGGTTCGAAGTTAATAATTCTCTTTGGGTTATTTTGCACACACTTTAGTTTATGCAAAACTTTCTCATGAAAGCTTTACTTGGAGGATTGTTTAATAATTTCTATGCAAGAAATGTTCATAATTTTCTACTCTGTATAAATATACATCTTGGAATATTTGAGCTTTGCCAAGTAACAGCACGTCCTCGGGTGGCAGACCGGGAAGCAATATATATAAAGTTGTTGGAGTGAGAAAGTTTAAGATCAATATGTTATGACTTGTGTAAACGTTATTTATTTATATTGACACTCAATGACTAAGGCCATTCGTTGGTCAGTCTGTGTCTATAGTTTTGACAAGAAACACTGTCATTTGTGTCCTTGCATAATCTTTTAGACTTGTATATATATACACAAGTCTAGAAGATTATGCATTATTATATATATAGTTATTCAATAACTTTTTGGTTTTGAGTAAAGGGCAAGAAAATTCAGTCAAAATATTAATTTTCAAAAAATTTTTGTCTAGTCCTAACCCCACCCCCCCCCTCACCCCAACCAAACAAAAAAAATAAATAAACAAAACAGAATCAGCAGGCTGTACCTTTATATCATTTGTTCATATTGCTACATATATATGTATATGCATTCTTGACTTAATGATTTGGTAACCATACTAGTATATAAAACATGTTCTAAGAGACAGGCATTTGTTGCTGGTTGTAAGCACTTGGCCAAATGATATAAAGGTACAGCCTGCTGATTCTGTTTTATTTATTTTTTTTTGTTTGGTTGGGGGGAAGGGGGGGGTGGCATTAGGACTGGACAAAAAATTTTTGAAAATAAATATCAAGTTAATCAAGTTAGGATTACTCAAGTTTTTGCTTTGTGTTTTGTGTCTTGTCTCAACTCATATTTTGTGGCTGTCCTATGGTAGGTAGAGGTTGCGATGAATAACACATGCACAGAATCTTTAAATTTTAGTGCTAAATTTATTTCAGTTACCAAAATTTGTCATACATGTATATGTACAGGTACATGTATTTGTCATTTGTAGTACAGTACTGTATTTTTTCTATTTTGTAGTGATGATGGCAGCTGCAAACATTGTGTTGCACTTTTATTTGCATTGAATGAATTTGCTGAACGACATAAAGATAGAGGCACTGAAGCCTGCACTGACACACAGTGCAAATGGGATAGACCACGACAAAGCTCAAACCCTGCGACCGTTTCAAGTATTGAATTTGGGAAAAAAGACAAACGAGAAAACTATAAGCCATTTTTGAATGCAGGTGATGTAAATGTAAACAGAAAAAGCATAATAAAATCTTTCTTTAAGGTGTGCAAGGACCATGGATCTTGTTTTACACATACTGTTGATCCGCCAACAGATGAAAGTGATGTTGAAGATGATGATATAAATAATAATTACCTGTCACTTCCTGAAATTATTTCAAAGTATAAATCTGGAAAAAATAGAGAAGGGGGAGTGGACCGTAATGAGTTGTTAAACTATATCCGTAGTGCTCATATCACAGAAATGGTAAAGTACATTGAAATGAGTACAATAGAACAAACTGAAAACCAACTGTGGTATGAGATGAGAAAGGGCAGGATAACTGCATCTGTCATGGGGTCCATTATGCATTGTAATTTAGGCAGATTAACAAAGAACAACTATATTGTTAAAAAATTGAAAGGAGATGGTACAAATTTTTCAACAGTTGCAACAGAGTATGGTAAAAAAATGGAAAGTGCTGCAAGAAGTCAGTACTTTGAACAATATTCAGGCACACACTCCAAAGCAAATATTTCAAAGGCAGGATTAGTAATAAGCTCGCAATTACCATTTATTGCAGCTTCTCCAGATGGACATGTGAAATGTCAGTGTTGTGGTGAAGGCATTCTTGAAATTAAATGCACCTTTATTCATAGACAAAAGTACACTAAGGATATTGCAAGTGAAGGCAGTTATTTTGTTGCTCTTGTAAATAATGAAGTGAAGCTTAAAGAAAAGTCTCCATGGTATGCACAAATTCAAACACAGTTATTTGTAACTGGAAAGCAATGGTGCGATTTTGTTTTATTTACTCAAAAAGATATTTCAATAGACAGAATTTATTTCAACAAGGAATTCTTTGACACATGTTTAAATAAGGCAACTGAATTCTTTTTCAAGTTTTTAATCTGATAAATGTATAATAACAATATTAAATTTGCTTGTAGTAAACATGATATAAATCTTAAATTGTCATTAGCTTATAATTAAATCCCAGTAAAGATATCAGGAACCTCAGTGGACAGGTGGTTAAAGTAGTCAGTCATCTACTATTGAATGATCACATGCCTGTCAACCCCAAGTTTATGGTTTGTGTCTCACTGTGGGCAGGGTGTGCTCCACTCAAGGTTTGCCAGTTTTCCTACCGAAGTCAGTGGTTTGAACCGGGTACTCTGGATTCCTCCCCAATAAAAACTGGATGCCTGCACAATATAGTAATAATACTAGTAGCTGAAAAATTGCTGAAAGCTGCATTTATATTAGAACTTGACCAATGGTTTCATTAAGTTGCAGAAAAAAGCAGCAACTGTGACCATTGGTTGAACTAAGGATTTCATGTTCCATGGTATTGTATGCGATATAAGTTTAAATGTTTTGAGACGTTGTATAGCTCTTTCTACATGGATTCTTAAGTTAGCTATTTTCCTAGTTTTCTTTATGTCTCTTGCACTCATGTATTTACCTTTCCCCCAGCTACATTTACGAGTAAATGGTGGAATTGTGAGGTAAGCCTTTCTTTCTGTTAGAAGATCTCTAATTGTAAAACCCCTATCGGCCATGATTTCATCGCCAGGGGATACATAGTCTAGAAATCCACTGTGTTCTGTAATATATCTATCAGATGAATTACCACCCCATAAGTTTGAAATAAAATTAAAGGCACCTGTAGGTGTTATGCTGACTAGAAATTTAAATGTGTTGTGTGATTTGTAGGAGCTGTATGTCCTTGCATTTATTGTTGGATTCTTAGGTCTTTGAATAAAAATTTCTGTGCAGTCTATAACAGCTCTGGTACGAGGAAAATTCTTTTTGAAGGACTTGGGCATAAACTTTTTAATACGTTCACGGGAAGGCCAAACAATACAATCTTTAAAAATATAATATAAACAAAACACGATGAATACTACGTCACAATAAGAAGTCCGACGTCATATTACGCTCAACTGAAAATTTCAAACTGGAACAATGAAATTTATTTGTATTCGCCGCAAAACAGTCAAGAAATGCGAGGCTCTGTTTCTAAGCAAAGACCACCAAAACGACAGCGCGTTGGCTCGTCAACTCCTACCAGTAACTAGGAGAGCCTTAGAGAAGACTGTTGTTTAACAGATAACATTTTATGTAAGGGTTTTAATAACACAGTATTCTGTACTTATAAAAATGTTGATTTTTTATCTGTTGATAGCTTTGACACTGATGTATTTTCAAATAACAACTCAGTTGAGCTTAATGCTCTGGATGTTCGTAACTGTAGTGGTCAAATTTCTGAAGTAAACAATAACGGTACTAATGACACTTTCTCAGATGATATCAACATACAAGTAACAGTTTGTCACGGGAGCCACTTTTCCCGAGTTCTTAAATATTTCAAAACAAACGCTGTTTTAAAGTTCCATAAATTTATTATGGAGAATAACAAATAAATACATCGTTGTAACCAAGTGAAGATAAAAGTAATATGTATTATATTCAATTATACAATTTAATAGATAAACCTACTGTTTATCTGGATATTTTCCTATGTCGTCTGTTACCCTTCCCAAAATCTCCGCGGCCGGGATCGAACTGTATATATATACTCTAAGTAGGTAACCCCGATAGGAGTCAAAGAATAGACCCGGTGATCCCTTCCCAAAATGGCTTTGCCCAAGGTTATGATATAATCAACCAGAGAAACAAATAACGAAATAAATATAAAATAGCACAATCACACTTAAATACTAGTATAAAATAACAACCATCACACTCTCCTTCCCTTAAGACCTAATGTTCATCGAACATTAGTCTAGAGAAATACCCAGCTTACATGTTTGAATAATGAAGAGGATGGTGATTACAGGTATGTGAAAATTAAATATCAATTAAACAAAATATTAACAAATATCTTATAGTCTATATATCCTTCACACAGTGTTAGTTTCATATTATCACTAAGTACTAGTTACTATAATGTTAACCATAATATACAATTTTACAATAGAATAAAATTTCAACAACAATACAAGTAAAAATATATAGTCTTGGAAAATGTCACTAATAATTGTTTTTTTTTTCTTCTTATTTTCTAGGACCTACTCTTCGGACGCATCTGTTGTTGGGGCTGGAAATACGGTGGCGAAGAACGCATCCTTCCACTTCATCTCACTAATTTCGCGCTGAAGCCGTCTGACCTCTGATTCAAGCTTCCTTCGCTGTTTCCTCTCCTCGTCCATCTGGCTTCCCATCTCTGTCAAGGCTTGCTTCGCTGCCTCACGCTGTCTGCCTATCTGATCCATAGAAAGGCAGCACCAACGGATATAGGCTTGGAGTTCTTCTCGACTCTCTGGCAGAGGTGGCAGGATCAAGGGGGGTAATTCCAAACAAGAAGTTTGGCTACCCTGAGTAGTGACAGGCCGTGAACTGACGACACCCGTAGTAGAAGAAGCAGGGACAGTAGTGGTCCCTGAAGAGGTGGACCTAGAATCTATAGATGTTGCGTCTTTGGTACTGGGCACAGAAACCGTGCTGGCGGAGGCACTAGACTTTGTCAGGACGCTCCTAAGATCAGCTTCTGAAGACTGGCGAAGTCTGTAGTCTTGTAGCGAAATTTTCTGGTGTGAAGTAATAGAGAGGTTTGCAGGAGGTTCAGGACCCAGAACAACGTTAAAATGTTGATCGTCCGAATTATCTGTGGAGGCAAGGTGGAAGGCAGTACTGATAATGTCAGAAGAAGCAATTGCAGATACGTTGGGTTTCGGAATACCTGACGAGGTAGTTGTGGTGGAGGTTTCAGAGGAGGTTACAAAAGATTGTGTGCTCTGTCGCGATGTTCGTCCTCGATATACCATACTTCCAGGAGGCAGAAAGCCTCTGTTCCTCGACATGGTTTGGCTGCACCTGGATACCAGCTCCTCGACTCTCCTCATGTCGGACACACGGTGGACATCTTTTATGTGCATCTTCATGTCGTAACGACGTCTGCAGGCTGTACGACATGAACCCAGTCCACACACATATCGCATAGAGAACCTGGTGTGTCTCTCTGTCCAGTGACACGTAAACTTCCCTTTGGTGGGAAACTTTCCTGCATTACAGCCTGACACTGGGCATACCATGTGACCGCCAGTAACATAGACAACCTCTGTGGAAGTCTGTCCTAGATCCTGAGAACTGGTTGGATTTGCAGACACTAGTTCCTTTATGTCAGCATCGAGGTCAAACTCATCCTCGTCAAAGTCTAAAACGTTATCTTCATCAATGTCCATGGCTGCTGAAAACAAAAATGCACCTTCAGTAACAGAACATATTCTCATGGCACAAGATGCGTTATTGTGGCTCCACACAGACTGTGCCCCATGAAGCCAAATTGCTTCACAAACCTGACTATTTACCTAGCCAGACCAAACAGTATTAAAAAAAAACCCTACCATTTACCGGTAGAAACCCAAGTACTTACTTGGCATCACCGAAAGCTTTTGCCCATGGTATTACTTAAGAAGCACAAGAAGCACAAAACGGGCGCCTCAGAAATGTGGAGAACAACAAACACCTGTGCCATACAGACATATCTAACCTAAATTATTTTATATGATAATGAATATGTATCAGTATCTTTGTATATCAACACATGTTGACAAATAAATGAGCTATTTCCTTATTTAAATAATAGTTTGTTTGTTTGTTTTTTTTTAAGTTATGGAGAATACAAGATTCTCGGTTTGACTAGTCTGCCCTTCTTCGTATATTTGAGTTCTGGAGTGGGTGGACTCTTTGGCGAGTCTTCATTATTATTATCATCCAAATCAATAACAGTCCTAGTAGGAGAGTTTCCTAGTGGTGTGACGTTTAGAAATTCATTCTCGCGACCGTTGCCTTCGACTGGCTTCAAGTGATCTACATGAACCGTTTTGATCTTTCCCGTTTCACAAGACGTAATCTGATATGTAATATCAGATATTTTTCGTACGATCTGATAAGGTCCTGTCCAGTCGAGTCCTAGTTTTTGTTTCGCTAGCGGGGGGGGGGGGGGGTACCAGCACCACACAAGCTGATCATCATAAAACTTTCTAAATTTTAATTTAGTGTCATAATATCGTTTTTGAGATTGAAAACCATATTGCATATTTTCAAAAGCATATTGATACGCACGTTCGAGTGCACATTTTATACCCATTCCACATATTCGCAAGTGCATATTACATTACTATCCGTGTCCGGAGGGGTTCCCATAATTAAGTCTATGGGTAGTTGAACCTCGCGTCCCAACATCAATAGGTTGGGCGAACATTTAGTACTTTCATGTTTTGAGGCCCGATAAGCCATCATCACATACGGCAAGTGGTCATCCCAGTCTGACCTATTCTCATCAACGTACATCGAAAGCATAACTTGTACCGTTTGATTGTAGCGTTCTACCATCCCGTCAGACTGTGGGTGGTACGGCGTAGTGCGTGATTTGTTAACCCCCAATAACTTGCAAACTTCAGAGAATAGCCCGGATTCAAACTCTTCCTTGATCGGTATGGATGCGAGTGGGTACGCCGAATCTGCATATAAACTCAGTGGTTAGCTTATCGGCTACTGTTATAGCCGTGTGGTTGGGTATCGCATAGGCTTCTTTCCAGCGTGAAAAATAGTCACCGATTATCATTATGTACTGATTGCCGTTATCAGTCTCCGGTAAGGGACCCATTATATCTATCGCGATACACTCCATCGGTTTGCTAACCGTGTAGTGGTGCATAGGCGACTTTCCTATCCCCGGACCGGATTTAGCGCGGGCACATACAATACATGTCTGACACCATCTCGCTATGTCGGTTGACATTCCGGGCCAATAAAATCGTGACCTAACTTTGCTTAAAGTTTTCTCTCGACCGAGATGTCCGGCGGTCCTTGAGTTGTGCAATTGCTGCATGATTTGGAACCTGATAGGTTTTGGCGCAACTAGCTGAAGAGAAATGGACCCGTTGTTATCATGTAATTCTCTAAAGAGCAACGCATTCACAATTTTCAATAGGTCCCATTGTCTCAAAAGCGCGACTAGATCTTGATTGGGTGTATGTATTTCGGGTTTAGAATTACTTCCAAGCAAATGCTTGCTGATTGTCTTAATACTCTCGTCGTCTTGTTGAAAATTTGTCAGTTCAGTTTGGGACCACTGTTGCAGCCAGTTGGAATCGGCAGTGGAACTCTTCCTTGAGTTCTCGTGGACCATGTTGTTAATAGGTGCAACAATTTTGTTGCTATTGAAGCATTGAGGACAATCCGTCCTTTTGTATGAGCGACAAGGTCTCCTACTAAGTGCGTCTGCGTTTCCGTGTGCTGTGCCGCGGCGGTGAGAAATGTCGTAATCATAGGTGTCCAAGAGGGATATCCACCGCGCCAGCATCCCTTCTGGCTCTTTGAAATTTTTTAGCCATATAAGGGAGGAATGGTCTGTTCGAATCAAGAAATTTCGACCATATAAGTAGTGCCGAAACTGTTTTACAAAAGTTACCACGGCTAGTAGTTCGCGATAGGTAGTGCAGTATTTACTTTGGGATCTGGACAACGTTTTACTCCCGTACGCGATAACGCGTTCTTCCCCATTTTGAACTTGCGACAATACGGCACCTATGCCGTACAAACTAGCGTCTGTATCTAAAATGAATTTGTCTGTTGGTGTGGGGTATGACAGGATGGGTGGTGACGTAAGAACTAGCTTTAACTTTCGGAAGGCAGCTTCACATTCGTCTGTCCAATCAAACTTGCAGTTTTTTCTAGTAAGGCGGTTTATTGGAGACGTAAGTTCCGAAAATGCAGGAATAAATTTCCTGTAATAAGAAGCAATGCCTAACAGACTCCTGACTTCGCTCACGTTTTGCGGTGTGGGCCAATTCACAATGGATTCTATTTTATCTGGATCGCATTTAATACCATTTTCCGAGACTATGTGCCCCAAATATCTGATCTCATCTTGGAAAAAGACACACTTTTTAGGCTTAAGCTTAAGGTTTGCTGTTCTTAGTCTTTCGAAAACCGCGACCAAGTTATTTAGTGTCTCGGTAAAGGTCTTACCGTAGACGATAAGATCGTCTATGTATACAAGACATCGGTCCCAATGTAACCCCGATAAAACTAATTCCATCAACCTTTCGAAGGTTTTAGGGCTGTTGGCGAGTCCAAAGGGCATTTTACACCATTGAAACAGCCCTTTATGAGTAATGAAAGCAGTCTTGGGTCTGTCTTTTTCGACCACATCTACCTGCCAAAAGCTACTTGCCATATCAGCGGAACAAAAGTACTTTGCTCCTGCGAGTGCGTCTAAGGATTCGTCAATGCGTGGTAGCGGGTACGCGTCCTTTTTCGTGATCGAATTAAGCCGACGGTAATCGACACAGAATCTAGTGGACCCATCACGCTTCTTTACTAGTACAATGGGAGCGGCCCATGGAGAATAACTGGGTTCAATTATTCCTTGTTCCAGCATTTTGTCGATTTCGATTTCTGCTGTTTCGCGTTGCGTTATAGGAAGGCGGCGGAGAGGCAGTTTTATTGGCCTCGAATCGGAAGTTTCGATTTCGTGTTGAACCAAATCGGTGTGTCCTAATTTGCCATCCGGGCCAACGAAAACATCGGCGTAGTCTGCTATTACCGAAGCAAGTCGATCGCGTTCGTATGCGTAAGCTTCTGTGAGCTCTTGTCAACTAATTGTTGCAGATGCTCGGGTAACATAATTTGTTTTTGGCGTGTATCGACAGGTTTAGGCAAACTATCCGGATCGCACTCTATAACACATTCAATTGGTTGCACGGATGCAACTTGAACGTTCTGCTTAATTATTTTCGGCTCATGGGTAGGATTCATAATAGAAAATATTACATTTTCTGTGGATAAATTCACAATTGACTTTGGCATAAGAAGATCTTTACTCCCCCTAAATTGATCTAAAGGTTCTAGACAACCTTGTTTAATGTTTGGTAGGTGACCCCTTATTTCTCCCTCAACATAAATTTCGGACTTCGGCGGAATGTGGACAGTGTGAGAGAGATGCACTCTAGCGCAAATTTCACGCTTATTCTTATCCCTGTGCATCTGCACTTGAAAATTTGGGGACATCAATAAACCCTTTGATATATCAAACGATACTTCATTTTTGGTTAGAAAATCCATTCCTAAAATACCATCTAGTTCCCCTAAGTCGGCCACAACCACAGAATGATAAACAAAATGTTTTTCGATGCAAAGAGGGATAGTTGCTATCCCTGCGACATTTAAAGGATCGCCATCTGCGGTTGTCAAATTCATAGATATTTTGCCCAAAACAAACGTGTTTGGTTTAAATTTTTCAAAATTGTCTATCGAGATGAGGGTCACGTCAGACCCGGTATCAACAAGCATGTCAATGCTTGTATTTCCAATAGAAATATCGGCAAACCAACAAAACTGTGAAATACTACATATTTTAATCAACGGAGACGGCCTTTCTAATATCTTATCATTTTCCCTTTCCCTACGGACTGAGCTACCGGCCTCAAACTCAGTCCCTTCTATTTTAAAGAAACACTGCTAGGCTGTCCATGTTTTGTGGGGTAAATTTCAGGTTTGACATAATCTGTAGACCCATTGTAATTGTGTCCGATATTTGTAGAACCCTGGCGAGCCTGTCCGAAATTCGAGATTTCAGGATAGGTATGTCCGTAATTTGAGTTATTGCTGGACCCAGGTCCGTAATTTGTAGGGTAATTATGGGCCTGTCTATCATTCAAATGACCATTGTAGGTCTGCCTATGATTTAGGGGACCATTATTGGATTGACTGCCCTGTCTATTTCTATTATTGTTTCTGCCGACATTTTGTCGGTTGAGCTGTGGACAATTTCTTTTTATGTGACCTTCCTTTTTGCAATAAAAGCATAGCCGATTTGAAGTTTCATTTGGTCTGTTTACTCGACTTTGGGCCAATTCTGTCATAGTCTTTTGCATTTCCCCAATACCTGTCAATAATTTTGTCAAAAGAGCGTCAGACGTCACACTCGAGTTTGTTCTCTCTTCTGCCTTAATGGCAGAACAAACCGACGTTTCGTCGGCTTTAGGTTTCCTAGGCATTATTTGAGTGCCTTCAAAAGCTTCGTACTCGAGAGCCAGAGATATGGCTTTGTCTAGCGTGCTTGGGTGTGAAAATTGTACATGCTTTTTCATATCGGTATCCCCAATTCCTGAAATGTATTGCTCAATAATAAGACTTTCAGTTACTCTTAGCGGCATTGAAGGGAAAGCGCGAGTAGCTAACCGTTTTAGAGCGTAGCCATATTCAGCTACAGATTCATCGCGTTTCCTTCTCCTATTTCTGAACTCACAACGAAAGGCCGAATCCCTTTCTGGCGGACAAAATCTTTGTGTAAGGGAATTTTTGAGTTTTTCGTAATCGAAAATGTCATCTTTATTGATTTCACTCAATGCACGTTGGGCGGTGCCCCTGAGACTCATGGCCAATTGAGCGGCCATTTCATCTTCCGACCAGTCATTCCAAAGAGCGACCTGCTCAAAATGGCAAATGTAGTCTTGCCATTCGACTTGAGTTCCGACATAAGTGTCAAGGTCTTTTTGCTTTCTACCAACCCTCTTTGTTATCTCTTTACGGTCTTTATGGGCCGCCAATGAGCCCCTACGACCCGTTGTGTCTGACCCTTTCCGGGTTGCAGTTAGCATATCATGTCCGGATGGTGATGTTTGTGAAATTTGCATCGCATTGTCACAGTTTCTGCCAAAACTAATTTCGGTTTGAGTTTGATTTGCGTCACAGGTCATGCGTCTAGTTTCGGTTATGTTTTCAAACGAGCCAAGATCTTCTCTTGGAACGGAAATTCTACGATTTCCGTAACCGGACAGACCAGTCTTGTCAATCACGGTGCTCGCACCTGTTATGTCCTGTTTGTTTGCTCTCGTCTCATATTGATCCACACTTCGACTACCCGACGCGTTTATATTGTAACTAGGTCTTGGAAAGTTTAAAGCATTAGCTTTTGATTGTTCTTTGTCATTTTCATATGTTAATAATTCGTCAAATAACTGAAAATTCATAGAACTTTTGTCGGACGCCGGGTGGAAATTTGACCTAGCACCGGTTACGTGATTGGATTTCGTGACGTCATCAAAGCGCCGAGCTTTACTTTGGTCATACGTCAAACGTCCATGCGGATCTTCAACACAAGTTCTAGCGCTTAGAGGCGTCTCATCGTGAGAATAACGAGGGAACAAGTCAGATTCACTCCTCCTAGCATTGATTTTATTAAATATTTGTGAAGTTTCGTTGTCATCATGAGTGGTCAGACTATTCAAAGAGTATTTATGTTGTTTGTGACTTTGAACATCATCTTTAGTGAATGGTTCATGTACATGTTCGCACAAAATTTGGTCATTTACGTCAGCATCTTGCTGTGGCGAATTAAATTCGCGTGCAGGAGAAACGTTTGTTTCATCCTTGTGTATTTCACTGGTGTGATTTGAGATAAAAGGATCAAACTCGTCGGCTTCTAAGTCGGAACTTTGATTCTGGTGACGCGGTAAGTATGATTTTTCTTGTGATTGTTTGTGTTTCATGTTTACAGGCACATCATACACTTGGTTACAAGGATCTGAGTTCCGTTTTTCAATTATTTTCTTTTTTAATCCCGAAAGATATTTCGGAGTTTCATGCAATGCAACATTGCCTAAAGTTGAACCGATGTTCGAAATTGACGAAAGAAATTTTTTCGCCGAATCCATGACTAGCATAAAAGCATATATATTTTTTTTTTTTTTTGGTAAAAGGCTTCTTTGTTTATAAAAGGATCCCGGACGAGCCCCCAAAATGTCACGGGAGCCACTTTTCCCGAGTTCTTAAATATTTCAAAACAAACGCTGTTTTAAAGTTACATAAATTTATTATGGAGAATAACAAATAAATACATCGTTGTAACCAAGTGAAGATAAAAGTGATATGTATTATATTCAATTATACAATTTAATAGATAAACCTACTGTTTATCTGGATATTTTCCTATGTCGTCTGCTACCCTTCCCAAAATCTCCGCGGCCGGGATCGAACTGTATATATATACTCTAAATAGGTAACCCCGGTCGGAGTCAAAGAATAGACCCGGTGATCCCTTCCCAAAATGGCTTTGCCCAAGGTTATGATATAATCAACCAGAGAAACAAATAACGAAATAAATATAAAATAGCACAATCACACTTAAATACTAGTATAAAATAACAACCATCACAAGTTCATGACTCACGTGACGAGAGCTCTTTTATATCTTTAAATACTAATAATACTGTCAATTGTCAGATTTCCGATTCTATGAATTTAAGAATTCTAAGTATCAATTGTTGTGGTATCAAAACTCGCATGCAATATCCAGAATTCTCTGAACTTATCTGTAACCATGATATTGTCTGTTTACAGGAAACGAAAACCGACGATATAGATAATATTGAATTACCCCGTTATATTTTTGTAATGAAAAACAGGCAAAAAATGGGGAGAAAATCAGGTGGAATAATCTTGGGATACAGGGAATCATTGGTAAATTATATTGAAATTTTAGAGTCAGACCTAGAATATGTTTTATGGTTCAAAATTTCACAAAATTTAATAAACCTGCAAGATGACATTATCTTTGGCAACATATACCTCATGGGTCTCCTTATTTTCAACCAGATGCCTTCGATCAAATAGAGCACGAAATTCGGTCGTTCTCTCAGAATTATAATTATATATGTCTTGTTGGCGATTTTAATAGTAGAACGGCAGAAGATCCTGACTTTATTGACATTGAAATTAACATGCATGAAGAAGACTTCACAGAATTTTTCGATAACAACTTAAAAACTTTGAATACTCTTAATATTGATAAAAATAGAAAAAATATGGATAAAGTTAAAAATAGATCTGGTCGTCTTTTACTAGAATTATGCAAATCTAATTATTTATTTATTGTAAATGGTCGCATTGGCGATGATAAGATCAATGGTGGTAAACTGACATGCAAAAACTCGAGTGTAGTGGATTATTTTATATGTACAGATTCTTTTTTACAATTTGTAAATAATTTTAGTGTTCTTGAATTTTCTCAGTTGTACTTAGATGTTCACTCTCCTATTGTCACATGTTTAAAATTTGATAAAATTGGTCATAAAGAACAAGAACATAGTGAGCAAACTAATGCTAACCAAACAAGCAATAGAGCTAAAAGGTGGGATGCATCGAAGCTTACTTATTATCACAGTAACATAGATAGAGAGAATTTAGATAAATTAATTTACGAACTTTCAAAGACTACTAGCAAAGATATCGACAAAAACAAAGTGAACTCGCTCACTAGTGAACTTTGTGACCTTTTTATCAAAAGTGCAATAACAACATTCGGTTCTCGAAATAATAACAATGTACGTCATAATACAATGCCAAAAAACACAAACCGTGGTTCAATGCAAAATTTAAATATGAGCGACAAAAATATAGAAGGCTTAAAAATAGATATAAAAGAAAACGTTCCCCGGGTCTAAAACATGAAGTTGATGAAGCTGAGAAGCGATATAAAATTACAATGGACAAAAGTTGTAAAACATTTCGCAAAGACATGCAAAACAAAATCAAGAAAATGAGGTCATCGGATCCAAAGGAATACTGGAAACTTTTGAATGGGGGAAGGGCAAAAAAACAACCTGATATTCCGATGGATGACTTGTTCGAGTTTTTTAAAAACTTGAACAAGGCACCCGACGACAGAAATATGGAAGAAAATAGTCAGATTAACAACGATCCTCCAGGCAATATAGACATTGATAACTTCAATGAAGAAATCAATGAACATATAACTGGCGAGGAGATTTTACGATATAAAGAAATTAAAAAACAACAAGGCCTCGGGGGAAGATTGTATTGTTAACGAGTATATAAAGTCTACTTCCAATTTATTCATACCAGTCTACGAACAATTATTCAACTTAATTTTTGACTCGGGTATCTTGCCTGACGTTTGGCTCATTGGAAATATAAAACCAATATACAAAAATAAAGGCAACCCACAAAACCCCCAAAATTTTCGTCCAATAACAATTCTCAGCTGTCTTGGAAAACTCTTCACCGCTATTTTAAATGATAGGTTATGTCGCTTCTCAGAGGAAACGAAAATGTTGAATGAAAACCAGTTTGGATTTAGAAAATCTTTTCGAAATTATAAACTGTCAATCAAAAAAATTGTACTGTGCCTTTATAGACTTCGAAAAAGCGTTCGATACTGTATGGCGAAATGCTCTTTGGCATAAACTCCTTTTAAACAATATTAATGGTAAAATGTACACTGTTATTATGAACATGTATAATGATGTAAAATCTTGTGTAGCTTATAACTGTTGTAAATCAAACTTTTTCCCTTGTGAATTAGGAGTTAGACAGGGCGAAAACCTTTCACCTTTTCTGTTTGCTATTTATTTAAACGATCTGCAGACATTCCTCGAAGAAATGAATGCTGAAGCATTAGATTCTATCTCAGAGACTATTAATGATAAATTGAACATTTTTCTGAAATTATTCGTTCTATTATATGCAGATGATACAGTCCTTATGGCAGAATCAAAAGAAGGACTACAAAATGTTTTAGATAAATTCAGAGAATACTGCGACGTATGGAAACTAAAAGTTAACATAGACAAATCTAAAGTTATTGTGTTCTCAAAGGGTAAACAACCAGCGAATTTAAAGTTTACATTTAACGGGGCAGTTTTGGATATTGTTAATGAATTTAATTACTTAGGCATCCTGCTTAGCAGGACTGGGAATTTTAAAAGAAGTATTGAGAAGCAAGCAGAAAAGGCAACGAAGGCAATGTTTGAAGTCCTGAAACGTGGTCGCTCACATAATTTATCAATTGAATGTCAAGTCGACCTTTTCAACAAAATGGTGAAACCTATTTTACTTTATGGCTCAGAAGTTTGGGGATGTAATAAAAACATTAGTTATCTTGAAAAAGTACAACTACGTTTCTGTAAATTATTGTTAAAATTGAAATCATCGACACCAAATTGCATGATATATGGGGAGCTTGGTATTTATCCAATTGAAATTGATATCAAACTAAGAATGATATCTTACTTAATAAGGCTAATTAATGGTAAAGATACAAAGCTGTCCTATATATCGTTCATGACTTTGCACAAACTCTACAATGAAAACAGTTTTAATACTTCTTGGGTAGCTTTTGTCAAAAAGATATTTGATAATATTGGTCTTACATACATCTAGACAGATCTAGATTTCCAAAACCCCGAGTGGATTCTATCCGAAATCAAAACGAGACTGCAAGACCAATTTATACAATACTGGAGGTCTCTCGTAGAAAACTCTCCAAAAGCAGTTATATATAGATTATTTAAAAATAATTTTGAATTTGAAAACTATTTTAATATACTAGATGATAGTGACATCTACACTTTATGTAGATTTCGCACTACAAACCATAAACTACCTATTGAAATAGGACGGTGGAATAAAACTGACAGAGAAAATAGACTTTGTACAAAATGTCAATCTAGATCAATTGGCGATGAATACCATTATATAATGGAGTGTAATTTTTTTAAGCAAATTCGGAATAAATTATTAGATAGTAACTTTACACATAGACCAAATATATTGAAATTTAAAAAAATTATGTGTGCGACCAACAAAAAGCAATTAGAAAAAACATGTAGACTTGTAAGAAAAATACTTAAAGCAGACTTTCTCTAGGCTCCTTGTGTAATTGTATATATCATTTGTATATATGTCAGGTATGTTTGTGTGCATATGTGGTATGTTTGTGTTGACTGTATGTTCCATACACATGGATATTTCTCTGTACCAGTGTAATTGGTTTATGAGAATAAAGATTTGTCTTGTCTTGTCTAAGACTCGCACAAATCACGGTTTTGATAGGAAAAAACTCACAGGAAAAAAAGTCACAAGAAAAAACGTCACAAGAAAAAAATCACAATTAATAAGTTGACTTGGTCACATATGTTTTCATAAAATGAAAATACTTGTATGTTTATTACAATTTTTGTAATATATTTTTATCAAAACATGTTATACAAGTTATTGAGTGCTATTCAACATATGTATGGTGTAAAACAATAGAAAAAAAATGTATTTAGTAAACTTCGCACTTACAAGTCTTTTAAGAGTGAGTTTAAGGTTGAACATTATATTAAAAGTACCATGCCTACTAGATATAGAAGTGCTTTTGCTAGTTGCACCATTGAAAGGTGAAACATGGAGATACGAGAATTTACCGGTTGATAAGAGATTCTGTTTTAATTGTAAGAATGTTACTGAAGATGAGAAGCATGCCATATTAAAGTGTCAACTGTATGCAAACTTACGTGTTGATTTTATTTAAACATGCCACTGATATTAATGTTAATTTTAATAGCTTCTCAATGATGATGAAAAATTTGTATTTCTTTTCAGCAATGACGAAATATGTTTCTATACTGCCAAATCTGATATGATATTTTTCGAAAGTATTCTTTTTACTCCCGAGTTTTATTTATTTCTTTTTTATGTTATTTTTATTTTGTATTTTATCTTTTTTACCTTTGGTATAGTAGAAATAATAATTTTTTGTTTGTTTGTATTTTAGCAACTACTATCTCGTTTTCTTTTTAATTAACCATTATCTTATACTATGTGATGATGCTTCCGGTCAAGAGAAATGGCGGTAGACTGAAAAATTGCTGAGAAGAATATTTGGTGTTTTTTTTGTGTATCCTTTATATTGTACACACAATTTTCATTACTCATGTACCACACAAATATACCTTGTGATCCTTAACCCATATTATGCCTTTGACGGAGTTTGCCCGTCCCCAGACGGGGACATACGAGAGTCCTCTGACTCAGTCATCTACTTCTGAACCTGATGTAGACCAATCTAGCCCGATGCTTACCAAAATGTTACCATATACATGTATCGACTACTCACCTGACAGTGCTTCATATGTACGAGTATTCACAAACTTAGATAACTGTAACAGCCCGGCTACTTCGGCCACATACATCCCGAATTCACATGATAACAGTTCTCAAATATATTCACAAGAGTCACAATCATCGTTAATACCCGATCCTACTCCTAGCCAAGATATATCAGTGAGTCAAGACTTTGTCCCAGGTCAGGAATATATCGCTATGCTTGATAGGGAACTTAAAAATATCCCAAAAGACACATATGTAAACAAACTGATTGATTTAACTAACTCCTCAGACAACACAATTACATGGTACAGGGAAACACTTGCGGGACGTGCTCGAGCTTTACAAGGATGTCCCTTGGGGAAATTATTCACAAGAAAAAATACTGTGCATAAAACATCTACTGAAAGATACGCGCGTGATTGCTTCATCATTCAGGCTTTTCTATGTGGCGACCCAAATGGAATTGAGGATGTTTTCAAATCTGACACTACAAGTAAACCTAAACCTGTATGCGACAACAACGATAACTTCTCTCTTATTGAACTCAGGGTTACTCTTCAATCGTTAATGGCTAGGGTAGTTGAACTTGAAAAAAATGAGAAAGATCATGTCAAACAAATTGAAACTTTACAAAAGTTTAATAAAAAGCTCAGGGAAGACCTCGATGAAAACGTTGAAAATTTGCACGCATTGCGCGTATCATACGACCGAAAGTGTACCCAATACGATGCGAGCTTAAAACTGTTTAAGCAAAACGTTTCCTCGGTTGGAGAGTTTAACTACGACGAGTATACTACGTACAAAAGACGCAGTGACTCGGAGACCGAACGACTCGGAAAATTAATTACAAGTTTACAGAAAAGCGTCAACGATTTGAAATCAGTCAGCCAGTACTCGTACGCCGAAATTACCCAAAGAGAGCCCCGTAATTTAAAACCGGTGACTACTACTAAACAGGATATAGAAAATCGTAGTTATTGTGTGCAACCACCCATTGAAGTCAAAATAAACGGTCAATCACACGTGACAAATGATATTAACGCAAGTGAGATTAATAAGCAGTCGTCTGTGCGCATCAATTACAACGTACCTTCACATAATGGTAAAAACGTAGAAAGAGTACCGAGCGCCGAGAGGGACCTGAACGACTCTGTTCATCGTATCCCTGTGAGAATCATGGGTCAGACACTTGACCAACAGAGGGAGGTCAATGTGGACGTTGAAGAATGTTTCACTGGCGTACAAAGACGACGGACAGTTAGATATTACCTGTCGGGTATAACTTCGAATTCAACACGTCATGGGATAATTTCGTATTTAGAAAAGAGAAATGTAAATGTGACATATCTAAAAATCTTTAGCAAATGTGATCGGCAACGATATGTCTCCGCTAAATTAAATATAGACGAGAGTTGTGCTGACATCGTCAACCAAAGAAACTTTTGGCCTGCCGGCGTGTCCTGTCGAGAATGGTTAAGCGAACGAGAGTGGAAACATCGTATTTCTGAGAACTCATATGAACCAGACGATCGCACCTCCTACAACAACCAATCATGACGATGAAAACCCTAATGAAAACTTTTCTCTTCATTGTACTAGCTTATTGTTTTATAATGATGTGTAGTAGTCTTAAAATTGTAGCGTGGAATGTTCGGGGCATAATGTCATCCACCCTTTGTCTTAGTAACCTTATTAGTTTAACAAAATGTGATGTTTGTATACTGTCAGAACATAAATTGATAGAAACCTCGCTTGATTTCATGAATAGCCTAGAGAAAGGTTACCGTTGTGTTGCAAAAGCAGATCTCTTACCACCTGGGTATAGAGCTTACCATGGCAAAGGGGGCATAGCCATTCTGTACAACGAGTCTCTACAATTTTCTGTACAAGAGATTTATGAAAGTAACTCTGACAGAATAGTGGGCATTGAATTAAAAAACCTTTCTATAGGATCATTATATATATTTGGTGTATATATGCCTTCTAATGATAACATAAATGATTATTTGTTTGTATTAGATGCTTTAGATGCTTTATATGCTTACTATAGAAACTACGGTCATGTTATTATAGGTGGTGACCTAAACGGTAGTTTATTAGAAAAAGATAAGTGTATTTCTAATATAAGAAAAGGGCAAGAACTTTTAAAATTTAGTAATAGGCATGGCTTAATGTATGCTGGTGGTAGAATTAAGTATAAGGGTCCTCATTATACGTTTATAGTTAAACAGTCAATGTTAGATTATATTTTGCTTGATGAATTTGTTCTTGATCAGCTGAGGTGTTATGAAATCCTTGATGAAGGGACTATAAGTTCTACGTCTGATCATTTACCTCTAGTCGTTACAATTGAGTTAGACAGCAGCCCTCATGTTTTACTACCTCAGTGCGATCCCTTGCCTTCATGGCACAAAATTACAAATAATCAAATCGAACTTTATCAACGTCTGTTAGATGAACCACTAACGATTCTTTCATCGGACATTGGAAACTGTAGAATCGACATTGACAGTGCATATGACTCGCTTGTTTTAAACTTACAAAATGCCGCGAATTCCGCAATACCGAAAAATGGTTTTAACCCACATACCAAACCGTATTGGACTGCAGAGGTGAAAGAAGCTCATAAAAAAGAACGAACTCTTCGAGAAATTTGGATTTCAGATGGTAAACCACGTGGTATGCAATATGACAGCTATAGGGAATACAAACATGCTAAATATGAGTTTAGACGCATACAAGTAGCTGCGTGCGAGGAATACGAACAGAAGTGCTACGATGATTTGAATAACGCCGCCGAATGCGACATTCGTATGTTCTGGAAATCTGTAAAATATTTTTCTAGAAATAAAACCAAAGTTTATCCAGAAATAATTTATAAAGACCAACTGTGTAATACACCAGAAACTGTAACGAAAGCATTTGCGTCTTATTATGAGGACATTTACAAAGAAAGTGAATGCGATAGGTTTGATGCTATCATGAAACTTGCGATTGAATCTAAATATTCGGACATTTTACGAACTTGTAGTCAAGCTAACGAGAGCTTACCGGTTGGTGTTATTACCGAAGCCGAAGTTGCGAATTTGATTTCTAGTCTTAAACTTAAAAAAGCTCCAGGCCATGACCGAATCCAAAACGAACACTTGAAATATGGTGGTAAAGATCTGGTTAAAACTATTTGTAATTTATTCAACTCCATAATCAGAATCGGTAGGATACCTAAAAGATGGAAACTTGGACTAATAGTTCCTATTTACAAAGGTGGCACGAAAAGTAAAACCGCACCTGAGAGTTACAGACCCGTCAGCTTACTGTCAGCAATACTTAAATTGTTTGAGGGCTTACTTAAAACACGTATCACAACATTTGCATTTAATGATCATGAAAAGTTTATAAATCCCCAACAACAAGGATTTCAAAAACATCTCAGCTGTTTAACTGCTTCGTTTAATCTGCATGAGACAATTTATCACAATATTGAAATGTCTAGCAAAGTATATGTTGCGTTTCTTGATAGTAAACAAGCCTTCGACTCCGTATGGAGAATAGGTCTTATGTACAAGCTTTTTAATTTAGGCTTTAAAGGTAAACTGTGGTGTATTGTAAATGATTTGCATTGTAACACTTATAGTGCTGTTGTTGCTAACCAATCATTGTCCACTTTTTTCCATGTTTCACAAGGGGTACGACAAGGGGGAGTTTTATCTGGCCTTTTATATTTAGTATTTATAGATCAAATGTTAAACGAATTGGAAAATTTTGATAATAATGTTGGTGTCATTAACACTGTCAGTTGTTGTCCTGCCTTAGCAGATGATGTTTGCTGCATTAGCCTTTCTCCCTCCGGGCTACAAGATATGCTAAACGTATGTTCAAAATATGCGTGCCAATGGCGTTTTCAATTTAATGCTAAGAAATCGGCAGTTGTACAATTCACAAAAAACTCCCGCGAACCTGAGTTAGTTTATCCATGGTCTGTAAATGGAGATCTAATCCCGATTCAAGAAGAGTACTCTCACCTTGGTGTGCAGATGAATCGATCTTTTAAATCGTATGATCGTACTGTTAGTGCGTGTCGGAAAGGACAAAACTCATTCTTTGCTCTGAATAAACTAAAGAGTAAACCTATAAATCCAATTGTTCTATCAAAGTTATATAACACAGTTGTTTTACCGTCCGTATTATATGGCTGTGAAGTTTGGACTAACCTAAAATCTGCTGATTTTAATGCACTGAACAGATTCCAACATCTCGTAACAAAACAGATACTCGATCTAAGAACCAGAGCACGATCAGACATGTGTCAATCACTGTTAGGACTTTACCCAATATCGGTGGAAATTGAAAAGAAGAAACTCTTATTTTTACAGAAACTAATATCATTGAAGGACTTTCATAGATCAAAACAGATATTTTTGGTTCGTTTATTTTCTTTTTTGACTGACCACAATCGTAAACATTTTGGATTTGTGCCTGATGTTTTTGAAATCCTACTTTCATATGACCTACATGACTTTTTAAAGGAATATTTATTGTCTGGACGCTTTCCGTCTAAACACGAATGGAAATCTATTATTATGCAATCAATTCATAGTATTCAGGACAGTAACTGGAAAAGACGCACCAGCTCAGATAGTGACTTCCGTAGATTTGTACAAATTGTCAACCGAACTGAAATTGCACCATTTTGGAAATTGGCAAAAACCCGTTATGACCTGAAGAACTATTACTTTGTAACTAAACTACTAACTGATCCACCCAACAGTATAATAGGTACTTGTGAACTTTGTAACCGACCGTTCCAGGACTTTTACGAACATGTATGTTGTAATTGTCAATCGACACTTACGTTTCGAAATTTGTTCTGGGACTTAATTATTGAAAACTTTCCACTCGATCTCTTCGTTAAACTGTACGAACACGATGAAACGCAACTTTACTTGGTGCTTTTAGGAAAAACAATACCGGACATTGATCTTGATGAGTACAACTTTAGAAGGCTGTGTCACGTGCACATTGTACAGTCATTATGCCATTACAACGCATTGTTGAGGAGAGGCTAGTGCAGCAATTGTCATTATCAAATAAACTTAGTTACTTATTATCTTATATGTTATATAATTATGACCTTTATTTCATATGTATATGTAATTCATTGTAAATATGATCATTTTGTAACTGTTTGACATTATTCTAAATGATTGTATATATATCATTTAATCTCTTTAAGAGGAAATAAAGTGATGAATGAATGAATGAATGAATGTTTTCATAAAATGAAAATACTTGTATGTTTATTACAATTTTTGTAATATATTTTTATCAAAACATGTTATACAAGTTATTGAGTGCTATTCAACATATGTATGGTGTAAAACAATAGAAAAAAAATGTATTTAGTAAACTTCGCACTTACAAGTCTTTTAAGAGTGAGTTTAAGGTTGAACATTATATTAAAAGTACCATGCCTACTAGATATAGAAGTGCTTTTGCTAGTTGCACCATTGAAAGGTGAAACATGGAGATACGAGAATTTACCGGTTGATAAGAGATTCTGTTTTAATTGTAAGAATGTTACTGAAGATGAGAAGCATGCCATATTAAAGTGTCAACTGTATGCAAACTTACGTGTTGATTTTATTTAAACATGCCACTGATATTAATGTTAATTTTAATAGCTTCTCAATGATGATGAAAAATTTGTATTTCTTTTCAGCAATGACGAAATATGTTTCTATACTGCCAAATCTGATATGATATTTTTCGAAAGTATTCTTTTTACTCCCGAGTTTTATTTATTTCTTTTTTATGTTATTTTTATTTTGTATTTTATCTTTTTTACCTTTGGTATAGTAGAAATAATAATTTTTTGTTTGTTTGTATTTTAGCAACTACTATCTCGTTTTCTTTTTAATTAACCATTATCTTATACTATGTGTATTGAAAAATTGTAATATGTAGGTTTTAACGTATTTTGTAGGCTCTCCTAACTTTCATAAGAGTGGCTCTTTTTAAATATATAAATATATGTATATTGTAATTAGATTGTACAAGAGGTGAGACTTTAATAAATATAGGATCTTACATTGGTACGAGTGGATTATCGGATTTCTCCAATCGAGATAGTTAAATTATGGAATTTTAAGTCCGAGCCTTGGCGAGGACTTAAAATTCCATAATTTAACTATCGAGATTGGAGAAATCCGATAATCCACGAGTACTAATGTAAGATTCTGTTTCTCTAATTTTGAAAAGTAGTAAATTTGCGAAACGAAGTACAAATTCTCCCAACCCCAATTTTACGTTCATGACTTGAATACGCGGTAAATGGAAGGTGTTTTGTTTATGACGTCATGAGTTCTTATTGGGACGTTATTATTTTTAACTAATCAACTGCTGAGAACAACAAATTCACTAGTGACGAGAAATATTTTTTCCACACCGGTCAAGCGGTTGAAATATTACGTCAAAATTAGAGAATAAAGAATCTAATGAGATCCTAGCCGAAAGTATGGCTTCAAAATAAGTGACCTATTTAGTAAATAACGTGTAATAAAAAATGAACATGTGTGACAAATTACTGCACTACTAATTGCTTACTTATTCTTTTGTTTTGATATAAAATTTTGTTAATTAGTTATGATATATATGTTAAAATGAAATGTCTTTAAATATCCATTTTACTTTTATATACACAAGAACATTAACCTTGCCAAAAACTTAGTCATCAAGTGAATGTAAATACCTAAACATACACATCCCATACTAAGACAACTTATTAATTGTGTTTTTCCTGTGAGCAGGAACCTATTATACTAGTCCCAGCTGTGAGTTTTTTGTCTTGTGACTTTTTATCCGTGACTTGTTCCTGTGACTTTCTTTCCTACAACCGTATATATACCTACACAAAGGCGTGCGTGTAAATGTTTTGTTAGCATTTATAACCATCTAAAATTTGGCACGTGGAAAGCGTTTTGACCCGAAGTATCCATTGCGTGTTCAAAACGCATGTTTGAGACCAGGTCAGCATCATTGTTTTGCGCATAGCCTTCACAAAAATGGAGACGCACTTACTGGTAAGGAATTTAAAGAATAGATTAATTTCCTGTATAATATGGAGTAGGCATTGCCAAGATGCGAGCACAGACTATAAAGTCCTTTATTAATGTTTTTAATTTTTTTGCCCACCATTCCTTATTTTATTTTGTTCAGTAATTTTGCGATTACATTAGTACTTTATTAACATCTGTAAGTCAAATAATTATAATCTATCTTTTAAATTATACAAGAATTTTGGTTAGATGCATATGCCTGCAGGTCATACAATATAACACATTTTTTGACAGACTGCCCCTACTCCCTCCTTTTCAATTGAAATACAATGTATGCACCTCGTTTTGTTAAGAGTTATCTCTCTTTGGTTAGTGTTGCTATCCTAATCCCCATTACCCTTATTTTTAACCCACAGGCACCTGTTTCAGGAAAAAAATTTACCCCTATACTGTGTTAGGGGTAAATTTTTTTTCTGAAACAGGTACCTAAACAGGTACCTGTGTTTTAACCCCTTTTTCAAACGACCAATGAAAATTAAGGGCCATGACAGGAAATTGTGGCGTTGACATATAGTTTGCATGGGGGGAAATATTTAAAATGTGTTAATATTTGGATGTTTTATGTGTCTGATTAGACTGTGTTCTTTGAAGAAATAACACATTATAGTAAGGATTGGTTTGTTTTTATGGGTCAGGTTGTCACATTTGGATGTTTTATGTGTCTGATTAGAATGTGTTCTAGGAGAAATAACATATTAGTAAGGATTCGTTTGTTTTTATGGATCAGTTCATCACATTTGGATGTTTTATGTTGGCAGGCATATTGTGCCATTTAGGAATATTCCTAAGTGTGTTACTATTTTAGTTTATTTTTAAGTAACGCATATATTGGTCTACTAGTATAAAGAGTGATCATTAACACTGACACACTTATTGTTTAATAAAAATCCTTTTAAAATGAAGCATATTTTATGCCCCGGTGATGTTACAGACAAAACAGGTATTGTAAAATATCAATCACCATTTGTAAGAATATGTAATCACGCATCAGAGATTGAATTGACAAGATGGAAATTCGTACGAGTACGATCACTGAAACGGATGAGTACGGGGATGTGTAAAATGTTGAAAAGGCATGTCCACAACTAAAAACATGTACAATACGCATCTAGACACGTTGGGTGAAGATCTCTGATATAGCTGAAAAATTGTGAAAGTGGCATAAAACACCATTCGAACAAACAAACAAACAAAACAAATCCACCTTTAATGACCTTAATCTTCTCGTCATAAAAACTATTTTTGGTCCATAATCCTAACATCTTTTTTTAACAGTGGCAGCACATATTTTGTATAAAAAATGTGCTATAGGATATACATTTTTGAGGAAATTATTTATTTGATCTACAAAGTACTAGTATTTAAATCCATAAAAATATAAACTGCATTAAGTATTTAACAAGAATTTAATAGACTTGTACCACAATGCCACATTCAATATGGATGCTGCAACAAGACCAACAACTGCAATTTACAGAGACAAAAACAGCCTTTTCTCTAAGTTTGAGTTAAATTTATAAGGAAAGCATTTGCTTTACATAAATAATATATTTTTTTCAATACACATGTCCAAGTCTCAGTAAAGTAGGTATATCCCTAGTAAAAGTGAACTTTTTCTTACATGTAAGTAGTTTTATAGCAGTTTTAATTTTGTACCAGTTGTTACGCAGTTGCAAGCAGTTTTTAAGAACTGCTAAATTTGGTATTCTTTGCAGTTTTACATCTCTAGGCAGTTCCAATAACTGCATATGAAATCAAAGGAGTTTTATATAAGAAGTATTTTTGTTACAAATTTAAGCAATACAAGTATGTGGATATACAATCATGACAATGGTAATTAAAAAAAAAAATAGAAACTTTTTTCTGTTTATCTTGGAGTCTTTTATTGTGATGTATCGTATATATTAACTCGAAAACTAAGTTAATAACTCTGTTAAAATTTCAAAACAGCACCTTTTTTCTTAAATTTCATAAAATGTATTCTTGATGTACTTATGTATACAGGTTTAATCATTGTAAAATATTTAAATTAGAATTTTGTTGTGCTCACAGGAACATTAAATGTCCTTTCAATGCAAATTAAATGCGACTTTTAAGAAATCTTTAATGTGTTAAATTGTAGGCTATTCCGAAAAAGGGGGTGGGGGGGGGGGGGTGGGGGGGGTGGGGGGGTGGTATGTCTCTGAATATAAATTGTACCTGATAATCATTTGTATGGCAGTAATTACACAATAGAGTGAGAGTTTGTTTCAGGCATTTAAATCAAGAAAATAGAGTAGTTATATCCTCGGTGTGAGAGTTGTTTACTGATAAGATGGTCAACAAAGCAAATATACTCTTACCCCAGACGAAATGTGCAAACATTACACGACCTATTGGTTGTCATGTAATTATTGTATATCAGTTCTAAATGGCATTCTTTGGCATAAAAATCATTTTCTATATTTTGTTTTAAAACCACCAGTTGGGGGCCTCGGTGGCCGAGTGGTCAAGGTAGTTCGTTTACTATTGATCACGTGGTCTGTCAACACTGAGATTGCGGGTTCGATTCTCACTGCAGGCAGGGTGTACTTGACTATGAAATAGCTGAAAAATTGCTGAAAGTGGCGTTAAAACACCATTCAAACAAACAAACAAACAAAACAACCACCAGTTTTTTTAAACACCATTCTGATAATGCTGGTAGAAAATGATCCATAATAATTGAGAAATGACAATAAGGATTATTTTCAGAGTATAACATAGCAAATTAAGTGTTTCAACACAGAAATTTTTACTATTTGTGTCCAATCAGAATGCAAGTTTGTATTCAATAATCATTCATTACCAGAGCTCCAGATAAGCTGCGTATTTGCGTTATTATGCAATTAAACTTTCATAAAATCCAATTATTTTTAAAGCTTTGCATTGCAAAACGCAATATCAAAGGCCAATAAAACCCAATCATTTTTTAGAAACACGCTTAATTCACTCACTGAGTGCATAAAATTGTTCAGTGATTGAATTAATTCATTGAAATAAATGCACAAAGTTGCGTAATTACGATTCCCATTATTTTGCAATGTAACAACCGAGGTATTCCGAATGTAATGTATATTTCATGCAACATACGGTGCTTCAGGTATGGAGATTTATTTCACAAGAAGAGATGCATGTTCCCTGTTGAATATACTTTTTTTCAAAAATTTTATTTATGGTTAGAACTATAGTCTAGTATTTTGTTGTGGCACTATGAAAAGAAGTGGAAGAAAAAAGGCTTCCCTGACATCCTCTAACTTAGAGCATATCAAGGAAGCCTTTTTTCTTCCATGTCTATTGTTCGGCTTAGAGTCTAAGCCGAACAATATAAAATGACAAAAAGGTTATCTACATGTATAAAACCATAGTGAAATACATTTTTGTCAGCATAAAAAACCCAATTCAATAAATTTTAGATGGGTGAAAATTTTTGAGTGAGTTAAAAAAATGTTAAAAGTGATATATATAAAAAAAACAAATGAAATAAATCATCAGATGGGTGAAAAAGCCAATGAAGAAAATCTTATCTGGAGCTCTGACATTACCATGGGTTAGTGACTATTAGTTCAAAGGTCGCAATTCGAAAATATACCTACTGTGTCAGAAAAAAAATCGATTTGAAGATGAAGAAACTAGTATATTGACATCATTATTTACATGCAGTTTTTCACTTTATTCCCACTCAGATGCATACATATTTGAAATCTGTTTTTTTTTCATAAAAGGTAGGCATTAACATGGAAAGAATTTTTTTTCATGTTAAAGTTGTGCCTTTCCATTCCATTTTCCATTTATGTCATTCAGCGACTGCCATGGAAAAGGCAACAAAAAAAAATTTCCAACACAAGACTTTTTAAACTGTACACAATGAGCATTGTTCATTTACATGTAGGTTTAAAGATAAAAGGGGGAGTTTGTAGGAAGTGGAAAAATTTTGTAATATGTTCATGATGTTATTGTATCCACTTTTTGAGACAAAGTCAACCAACTTTCTGTGAACTACATGTATATGGTATGACTTGTCTAGATACATGTATTAAACAAAATATATTCAATCTAGACAATAAATTTGTGTACAAGGTATTTTCTTCTGTTGTCAGGAATAAAATATCATTGAGAAATAAGATTTGCAAAAATGTACATTTCATAGGTTGTTATGTACTTAAATACCTGGTCATGTGACCAGGGTCTGTTGCACTAATGATGTCCTTGAGGTTGTGTGATGAAGCTATTTAAATCTTTTCCAGTTGATTCCAGACTTTTGTCGTCTGCTTACACAAATATTTTCTGCTGGAAGGCAGTGCTAAACTTTAGATGAATAACAAATACTTATTTTTTTTTATAGATTTCAAAGAATATGGAGAAACTGAATAGTGTAAGTAATAAAGTTGTTATCGTCAAGTAAATACGTTAAGATCTGTGGCTTAATGCCACTTTTATCAATTTTTTAGCCATACATGTACATGTATCATCTATCATGGTGTCCAGTGTTAATGGTCTAATTAGATGTAAGCAACATAATTTTCCATTGCTGTGTGAACACAAACTTGTATTGTTTACTACAATCCTCCATCTTTGTTTGACTAAATAGAATTTTAATTTTTATAAAACATTTATAACATGAATGGCAGGTCACATAAATGTGTTGACAGATTAACAAAATGGACAATGAACTTTAGACTTGATGGTGGTCAATTGAAAATAAATGTACATTTATCTACATTTACATATATTGTGTTACTATGGATTGACTGTTATAATATCATTTCAGGGACTTCTGGAGGCTGCTAAGAGAGGTGACACTAAGTCTGTGGAGGACTGGGTGGCCAGAGGGGCCAATGTCAATTGTAAAGTGGTGAGTTACTTGTGTTTTAACATTTATCTGTGACAACAAATCATTAATAACACATCACACATAACAGACATCAGTCACACAAATTAAATATTTCACAGTAAGTGTGACTGTCTGAATCAGAAAATATAACAATGTCTGCCACAAAAAGTTGTTTGACATCAACATCATGGCTGACATCTCACTAATTAAATATTTCACCACGAGTGTGATGATTTATTTAACTCATTGCTTACATCAAACTAATTAAATATTTCACCACGAGTGTGACGATTTATTTAACTCATGGCTGACATCACCACGAGTGTGACGATTTATTTAACTCGTATCTTTGTACTGAATCAGAAAATATCGCGTTTGATTTGATCCGTTACAAAAACTACTTTTGTTATATGTAGGTGTATTACTTACATTGAGAAGATTTGATGATAAAATGTTTATTTACATAGAATGTTTACAGATTGTATATGTCTGTTGTAGTACGGATGGAGTCCTTTACTTGAGGCATCAGCTAGAGGCCACACAGAGACAGTGTCCAGGCTGGTGTCCCTGGGGGCTGATATAAACATCAAGGACAACGAGGTATGTATTTACTTAACTGATTTGTGTGTTTATCATTGATCACTAACAACAAATAAGTCACCATTTATTTTATCACTGTCCCTGTGCCACTATAATCCTCCATTGTAGGTTGTCCCCGGGGGTCAGTCCCCACACCCTAAATTGTATAAATTCTTGTAATTTATATATTGATCAAAGTGTAGAATCACAGATCATTAATAACACTTTAAGTATGGCAGACGTCAGATTATTTCACACAAATATTTCATTGTAAGTGTGTAGCCATTCATTCATTTATTCATTCATTCATTCATTCATTCAATTTTTTCAGTCAATATTCATTCATTCATTCATTCAATTTTTTCATTCAATATTTATTCATTCATTTGATCTGTTATATGTAGGTGTATTACTTACATTGAGAAGATTTGATGATAAAATGTTTATTTACATAGAATGTTTACAGATTGTATATGTCTGTTGTAGGTCGGATGGAGTCCTTTACATGAGGCATCACGGTACGGCCGCACAGAGACAGTGTCCAGGCTGGTGTCCCTGGGGGCTGATATAAACAACCAGGACAACAAGGTATGTATTTACTTAACTGATTTGTGTGTTTATCATTGATCACTAACAAATAAGTCACCATTTATTTTATCACTGTCCCTGTGCCACTATAATCCTCCATTGTAGGTTGTCCCCGGGGGTCAGTCCCCACACCCTAAATTGTATAAATTCTTGTAATTTATATATTGATCAAAGTGTACAATCACAGATCATTAATAACACTTTAAGTATGGCAGACGTCAGATTATTTCACACAAATATTTCATTGTAAGTGTGTAGCCATTCATTCATTTATTCATTCAATTTTTTCAGTCAATATTCATTCATTCATTCATTCAATTTTTTCATTCAATATTTATTCATTCATTTGATCTGTTATATGTAGGTGTATTACTTACATTGAGAAGATTTGATGATAAAATGTTTATTTACATAGAATGTTTACAGATTGTATATGTCTGTTGTAGTACGGACGGAGTCCTTTACATCAGGCATCATGGGCCGGCCACACAGAGACAGTGTCCAGGCTGGTGTCCCTGGGGGCTGATATAAACATCAAGGACAACAAGGTATGTATTTACTTAACTGATTTGTGTGTTTATCATTGATCACTTACAACAAATAAGTCACCATTCATTTTATGACTCACATTGTCCCTGTACCACTATAATCCTCCATTGTTGGTTGTCCCGGGGGACAGTCCCCACACCATACATTTTCTAATTTGTATATTGATACCAATCTGCACAGTGAAATAATCATTGTTTTATGTTTTTTTAGTAAGATAGTTTTTTGTTAGTGTACACATACATGTTTGTGTACTGTTGTGGGGGTACACATCAGTTTTCCCTGCCCCTTATGGCATCAGATATCTATTTCCTGGTGTTACAAATTTTTTGATTGGAGTTAGTTTTAATTTAAGGGGGTTATCCCCACACCATCATAAGATTGATGATTTATTAATATTACAGATGATATGAAGTATAATTCAATGACATTTTGAATCCCCACCCTTTAAGTATATGTTTTTACATTCCTGATTTGCAAGACGGGTTTTGTCAGTGAATAATTTGCTTCCCCCACCCCTCAGTTCAGCAATATGTGTAATTAACTTGAAATGGGTGAAAATCCCCACCCTATAAGTATATGTTTTTACATTCCTAATTGCAAGACGGGTTTTGTCAGTGAATAGTTTGCTTCCCCCACCCCCTCAGTTCAGCAATATGTGTTATTAACTTAAAATGGGTGAAAATCCCCCCCTAATAAGGATATGTTTTTACATTCCTGATTGCAAGATGGGTTTTGTCAGTGAATAGTTTGCTTCCCCCACCCCTCAGTTCAGCAATATGTGTAATTAACTTAAAATGGGTGAAAATCCCCACCCTATAAGTATATGTTTTTACGTTCCGGATTGCAAGACGGGTTTTGTCAGTGAATAATTTGCTTCCCCCACCCCCTCAGTTCAGCAATATGTGTAATTAACTTAAAATGGGTGAAAATCCCCACCCTATAAGTATATGTTTTTACATTCCTGATTGAAAGACGGGTTTTGTCAGTGAATAATTTGCTTCCCCCACCCCCTCAGTTCAGCAATATGTGTTATTAACTTAAAATGGGTGAAAATCCCCATTATAAGGATATGTTTTTACATTCCTGATTGCAAGACGGGTTTTGTCAGTGAATAGTTTGCTTCCCCCACCCCCTCAGTTCAGCAATATGTGTAATTAACTTAAAATGGGTGAAAATCCCCACCCTATAAGGATATGTTTTTACATTCCTGATTGCAAGACAGGTTTTGTCAGTGAATAGTTTGCTTCCCCCACCCCTCAGTTCAGCAATATGTGTTATTAACTTAAAATGGGTGAAAATCCCCCCCCTATAAGGATATGTTTTTACATTCCTGATTGCAAGACGGGTTTTGTCAGTGAATAGTTTGCTTCCCCCACCCCCTCAGTTCAGCAATATGTGTAATTAACTTAAAATGGGTGAAAATCCCCACCCTATAAGTATATGTTTTTACATTTATAATTGCAAGACGGGTTTTGTCAGTGAATAGTTTGCTTCCCCCACCCCCTCAGTTCAGCAATATGTGAAATTAGCTTAAAATGGGAGAAAATCCCCACCCTATTAGTACATGTATATGTGTTTACATTCCTGATTGCAAGACGGGTTTTGTCAGTGAATAATTTGCTTTCCCCACCCCCTCAGTTCAGCAATATGTGTAATATACTTAAAATGGGTGAAAATCCCCACCCTATAAGTATATGTTTTTACATTCATAATTGCAAGACGGGTTTTGTCAGTGAATAGTTTGCTTCCCCCACCCCTCAGTTCAGCAATATGTGTAATTAACTTAAAATGGGTGAAAATCCCCACCCTATAAGTATATGTTTTTACGTTCCGGATTGCAAGACAGGTTTTGTCAGTGAATAATTTGCTTCCCCCATCCCCTCAGTTCAGCAATATGTGTAATTAACTTAAAATGGGTGAAAATCCCCCCTATAAGGATATTTTTTTACATTCCTGATTGCAAGACGGGTTTTGTCTGTGAATAGTTTGCTTCCCCCACCCCCTCAGTTCAGCAATATGTGTAATTAACTTAAAATGGGTGAAAATCCACACCCTATAAGTATATGTTTTTACATTCATAATTGCAAGATTGGTTTTGTCAGTGAATAGTTTGCTTCCCCCACCCCCTCAGTTCAGCAATATGTGTAATTAACTTAAAATGGGTGAAAATCCCCACCCTATAAGTATATGTTTTTACATTCATAATTGCAAGACGGGTTTTGTCAGTGAATAGTTTGCTTCCCCCACCCCCTCAGTTCAGCAATATGTGTAATTAACTTAAAATGGGTGAAAATCCCCACCCTATAAGTATATGTTTTTACATTCATAATTGCAAGACGGGTTTTGTCAGTGAATAGTTTGCTTCCCCCACCCCCTCAGTTCAGCAATATGTGTAATTAACTTAAAATGGGTGAAAATCCCCACCCTATAAGTATATGTTTTTACGTTCCGGATTGCAAGACGGGTTTTGTCAGTGAATAATTTGCTTCCCCCACACCCTCAGTTCAGCAATATGCGTAATTAACTTAAAATGGGTGAAAATCCCCACCCTATAAGTATATGTTTTTACATTCCTGATTGCAAGACGGGTTCTTGTCGGTGAATAATTTGCTTTCCCCACCCACTCATATCAGCTATATGTGTAATTAACTTAATTAACTTAAATTGGTTTGAAATCGCCACCCTATTGGTACACGTTTTTATACTCATGATGACAAAATGAGGAATTTTGGAGAAGGTTGTGATACTCAGGGGCAATCCCCACATTAAAAATGAATTGATAATTAATTATCTTGTATTGTGTTGAAATCCCGACCCTATAAATACATTTTTTATATTCCTGATTTCTAGATGGGTTTTTGCTGTGAATAATTTGCTTCCCCCACCCTGTCAGTTCAGCAATATGTGCACGGCTGTGTTAAGGCAACCACGGAGTTATATGGACATGGATGTAAAATGATATATAACATGGTATCAACATAAAAACCGTACTACACATACAAAACCACAACGTTTTTAAAGTATTAGGCCACAATTAAAAAAATGTTTGTTTCCCCACTCCCCTACCCACATTTTTCAAGATGGGTAGGTAGGTAGGTGGTTTTTTTTTTTGGCTTATTCTAAGTTAATGGATCAAGTAGGGGGGGTGGGGGCTGTTGAATAATTAAAGAGGGACCCGACCTCGTCTATGTATGTACACTTCAATGATTTTTTGTGACATTTTATTGTCCCATTGATACACCTTAGCTTTAATATCTATAATAAGGGGTCTCTGGCCAGGTAATGTATATTTATTTCTTATTTAAATAGAGCTGTGAAAACTGCAAAGATCTTGGCTTTTTCATTATTATAATCATGGTATGCAATATCAAATAGCACATAACCTTTATCATTATAAAATCAAAGAAAAAAAAACACCAGATATAGCAGCTATTTTTCTATCTACTTCAGTACTTGTAGCCATACAAGGTATTCACAAATAAAAATAGATTACCTAAAAAATATTTGTATAGGTGTAGACATAAACCGTGTAAACATCATTCATGAAGTTCTTGTATATCATAATATTTCTAACAGTTTGTTATGAACATGCCAGTTGAATATAAGGGCCTTGGTGGCCGAGTGGTTAAGGTAGTTCGTCTACTATTGATCAAATAGTCTGTCAACACTGAGGTTGTGTGTTCGAGTCTCGCTGAGGGCAGAGTGTACTACACGTCAGTCTTAATTGACAAGGATTGCCAGTTTTCTCCGGGTACTCCGGCTTCCTCCCCAATAAAAACTGGACGCCATAAAATAGCTGAAAAATTACTGAAAGTGGCATTAAACACTATTCAAACAAACAAACATACACAGTTGAATATCGATGGTATCTGTTTCGATGTTTACACAAGTATATATTTTTTATAATATATGTATCATATATATAATTAACAGTTTGCCACTGATTACATATGGCCATTGTTACTTCATTTTTTTGGCAAAATATTGCTTTTGTACACATAAACAAATATACTATAAATTCTATTGAATTGTCGATCGTCTAAGCCTACATATTCATCCATGAATAATGTTGGATGAAATATATTAATTTACTCCAGACTCTAAAATGATACCTTATGTAGCTAGATTTTTTCACAAATATAAAACGTAACAGCTCTAAAATAGGCAATACTGTAAAAGATACTGGAACAAAAAATAAGTCTATGTGATTATTCTTCATTATTGTTTATAATTGTTCCAGTCTGTCAAACATTTAGATTGATCAGAGTTGATTATATTTAGAATCAATAACGTGTTGTCGCTTTTAGTTTGATTCATTGAACAAATACATTTCATATTCATATTCTCATTATTGCTGTTGTATGGTACTAAATATCAGGGTATTAAATTTGGCACAGATAAACATATTGCCACGATGACTTTCTAACACTGAACTGTGAACTGAAAATAAAACTGCAATACTATAGTCTACTGACCTTGTGGGAAAGTGGGTTAATTGAAACTTTGCCCTTTATTTAGAACATATAGATCAAAGTGTTTAAATATGTGATATTTAACAACAAGCCATGTTTTTGAGCGTATATTTACCGTTTTAATTCTTTTCAGTTATTTAAAGATATTAAGTATTAATTCAGGTAATTTTGTGTTTTCTCCCTCTAGACATTCTCAGTAAACGGCGAAATGGTTCCCATACAGAAAAGTAAATCATAGAAAAAACGATCAAAATATATTCTACTGACAACAGAAAAGCAAAAATAAAGATTTGAAATAGATCTACATCGACATAACACCATATATGATGTCTACGCTAATGACATTCGGTGCCAAAATGAAATTAATCAACATCTACTTGAATCCAACAAAAAACTCTTATATGCAAAGAACACCATTTTTTCTCAAATGTCAATAAAACTTTCCTTAAAAACACAGAAAATGTTACTTTAACGTCAGCAATTGCGGTGTCAAACTAGCTAACAATACATCATTTCAGGCTATAACCGGGATTAAATTCGTTAAACACGTTCATATTAGTAGAAATGGAGATTTTAACACCTTCAGCACCCTGTACACCCCTCAACTTCAGGATGTACTTGGGCCCTTCAGGTGTTAAAATGTCCATACCTACAGATATGAACATATATAACTAATAATTTTACCATTGACCTGTAGATTCTTAGAACTGTAGAATTGTCAGCCAAAAGAGTTTGACCTTGAACTTGTAGATCTATGGATAATGTCAGCGTATATGACAATTTTCTTGCTTAATATTTCCATTTTGAAACATAGGTTGTGGTTGAATGTTCTCGTGTCTGTTTTTATTCTTTCCGTATCAAAGATAAATGGATGATGAACATATACCTGTCTTCCTATATAGACTTGTACATCTGTAGACAAGTCCGCCTATAGACATATTGAACATATTTAGCAGTGATATAGACATTTTTGCTAATGCCAAGCTGTACGTTGTGATGAGGTTTCAGCCCTGATGACGTTACTAAAGATGTTATTATTAACAACGGGCTGATACACGTATTGGTCATCTGCCTGTCGTCAATTTTAATACCATCAATATCAGCCTGCCAACAATGGTGATATCGCAGGTAAAAGAAAGTGGTGTTGTGTCGAAATTTATAACTTTGAACATAAACTGAAATTTTTATTTTTATAATCAAATTTTAATGACAAGTTTAAGATTGTTTTTGGTTCAATATGTGTCCACTTGTGTACTTGTTCTACTGTGGACATGTCTGCCTATTTTGACCTGTATGAATGTCATGCTATGCCCGGGTCTAAGATACTGACGATGGCTACAAATTTTTGTCGATTCTAGGTAACATAACCACCCCCCCCCTTTTTTTTCTCTGAAGAACATTGTCACTGCGAGAAGAATTTCAATGTAATATTTAAAAAAAAAAATCTCTTCAATTTCAACGAAAAAGTTTATGCTCCTAGAGATATCGAGCTTTCTCCAGATCCTACTTTAAAGGCATACCAACTGTATAGTCTTGCATATCATTTATTGACTGTCGAGTTGTTGCCAGTCCCAATCGATGATTCCTTTCTGTATTGCACTGTCAAATTTTCTGTTTAACTTATTTAACACCATCTCTTAACCACTTTCTCAAGACCGATGATATTTAAGATATTCTTCAACGCATCCTTAAAGTTGGATATACCTAAACCGTTGATTTTTTCTTATTTTACCATTAGCTGAACTTGAGCTCACATGTCATTAATGATCAATGAATAAATATGTTATATTTTCATCAAATTTACTCAGTCGACGGAAAGGTGAATTTTCGACACTTTAAAAAACAGCAATATACCAGTGCCTGATTTAGATGTAATTGTGTTTGAATGTTGTTTGACGCCACTTTCAGCAATTTGTCAGTCACATCATGACGTCCAGTTTTTATTGAGGGGGAGGAAACGAAGTACACCAAGCAAAAACCCGACCTTCGGTATGAAAACTGGCAATCCTTGTCAATTAAGGTTGGAGTCAAGTATACTCTGACGACAGTGAGACTCGAACCCGTAGTGTCGACCGGCACGAGAGTAAACTAGCTACCTTAACCATCTGTTGTATCATTGACAAAGGAAGTTGTTGACAAAACAGTCTTATTTGTTCTTAATTTTTTCTTTTTTTTTTAAATGCTTAAAAATTTTTTTAGGGTAACACACCATATGATGTGGCTGAAAATGATCAGATAAGAGAAATACTGAAGGTAGGTGTACTAATGAGCAGTTATATATAAAGACAATGATGAGATCAGAGAGTTACTGAAGGTAGCTGTATTAATGGTTAGTTATATATAAAGTTAATGATGAGATCACAGAATTACTGAAGGTAGGTGTACTAATGAACAGTTATATATAAAGCCAATGATGAGATCAGAAAAGTACTGAAGGTATGTGTACTAATGAACAGTTATATATAAAGTCAATGATGAGATCAGAGAAATCCTGTAGGTACTAGTAGCTGCATTAATGGGTAGTTATATATAAAGTTAATGATGAGATCGGAGAATTACTGAAGGTAATGTAGTTATATATAAAGACAATGATGAGATCAGGGAATTACTGAAGGTAGGTGTGATAATGAGCAGTTATATATAAAGACAATGATGAGATCAGAGAGTTACTGACGGTATGTGTACTAATGAGCTGAAGGTAGGTGTACTAATAAGCTGATATATAAAGCCAATGATGAGATCAGAGAAATACTGAAGGTAGGTGTACTAATAAGCTGATATATAAAGCTAATGATGATAACAGAGAATTACTGAAGGTAGGTGTACTAATGAACAGTTATATATAAAGCCAATGATGAGATGAGAGAAATACTGAAGGTAGGTGTACTAATGTACTAATGTAGTTATATATAAAGAAAATGATGAGATCAGAGAAATACACCCCGTGAAAGGTTTAAACGTTCCCATTTATGCGTTCGTATTTCGTTTTCCGTTCGTTCGTATATCGTTTTCCGTTCGTCCATCCGTACGTCCGTTCGTTCGTTCGTTCGTCCGCATGCGCAAAACAAGTAAATAAAAACCGTTCGTTCGTTCGTCCGCATGCGCAGTACAGGTAAAAATAAAGGTTCATTCGTTCGTCAGCATTCGCAAAAGAAAATATTTTACACTTTGTTAGTCTGATAGAAAAGACTACATTCTGTTATCAAATTAAAATAACCTGAACATTAAAATGTCAATTAAATTGTATTTATTTTAAAACTATAAATTCATTAAAACCATGAACATGTTTTAAATTAAATATAAACATAAACAATTTGAAATACTTTCTTCGTATATTTTGTTATATGTAAATCTACAATATTCAGGTTGTACACATAAATATGATTTATTTGAACACTCTCCAAATTTTATAAACACATATGAAATTTTTCTATTTTAGAAGCTAAAACCTTTTAAAAATGTATGTTTTATCCTAAAGTATTTGAACATCCCTACATTGTCTTCATTTGATACAAAAACTGAATAGCTGTTTACACAGCAAACTTAATAAAACTGAATAATCTTGCATAAAATCTTAATTTGATGGCACAATATTTGTTTGGAAATACAGACATTTCATTTCCTAGGTTTTAAATTGCATAATGTCTCACGACTGATAGCATCTCTTAGATAGGTCAAAAAAGTTAATTATAGTATGCTATGGTTTATTATTGCATCTTGTAAGGTCTCAGGAGTGATTTTGTATGTGAAATAAGGTTTTTAATTGTATCGCAAAGGTCTCAGGAGTGATTTTATATGTGTAATATAGTTTTTAATTGTATAGCTAGGGTCTCAGGAGTGATTTTGTATGTGAAATATGGTTTTTAATTGTATTGCTAGGGTCTCAGGAGTGATTTTGTATGTGAAATATTGGTTTTAATTGTATCGCAAAGGTCTCGGGAGTAATTTTGCATGTAAAATATGGTTTTTAATTGTATTGCTAGGGTCTCAGGAGTGATTTTATATATGTAATATGGTTTTTAATTGTATCGCAAAGGTCTGAGGAGTGATTTTATATGTGTAATATGGTTTTTAATTGTAGCGCAAAGGTCTTAGGAGTGATTTTATATGTGAAATATGGTTTTTAATTGTATCGCAAAGTTCTCAGGAATGACTTTATATGTGTAATATAGTTTGTAATTGTATTGCTAGGTTCTCATGAGTGATTTTGTATGTGAAATATGGTTTTTAATTGTATTGCAAAAGTATCAGGAGTGATTTTGCATGTGAAATATGGTTTTTAATTGTATTGCAAAAGTCTCAGGAGTGATTTTGCATGTGAAATATGGTTTTTAATTGTATTGCTAGGGTCTTAGGAGTGATTTTATATGTGTAATATTGTTTTTAATTGTATCACAAAGGTCTCAGGAGTGATTTTGTATGTGAAATATTGGTTTTAATTGTATCATAAAGGTCTCAGGAGTGATTTTGCATGTGAAATATGGTTTTTAATTGTATTGCTAGGGTCTTAGGAGTGATTTTATATGTGTAATATGGTTTTTAATTGTATCGCAAAGGTCTCAGGGGTGATTTTATATGAGAAATATAGTTTTTAATTGTATTGCTGGGGTCTCAGGAGTGATTTTGTATTTGAAATATGGTTTTTAATTGTATTGCTAGGGTCTCAGGACTGATTTTATATGTGTAATATGGTTTTTAATTGTATTGCTAAGGTCTCAGGGGTGATTTTATATGTGAAATATGGTTTTTAATTGTATTGCTAAGGTCTCAGTAGTGAAATTGTATGTGTTATATGGTTTTTAACTGCATAGCTAAGGTCTCAGGATTGATTTTATATTTGTATTATGGTTTTTGATTGCATTTCTTAATATGTATCAGGAGTGATTTTATATGTTTAATTTAGTTTTTAATTGTACATGTTGTATCTCGAAGGTCTCAGTAGTTTTTTTTATGTTTAATATGGTTTTTAATATTCTTGCAAATGTCTCGGGAGTGATATTACAAATGTGATTTTAAAATGTGTTATTTGAACACCACCTTGATGAACATTTTCCAATAGAGAATTTTTGTAATAAATTACCCCTTAATTTATGAAACTATAAGGTTTAACAAATATATAACACATAATAAATATACAGTTGGATTAGTACATTTCATTATATGCAATAAAGATTAATTATAAAAGCTTCCTCAGGAATGTGTAATAATTACTGTTAGTAATAATAAAATGGACGATTAAGCTCGTTTCTTTTTACACTGTGATAAAAAATATTTATAGGTCCATTATTAAAACATTTCCATGTTTAGCCCAAATCACGAACATGAATACATGTATTTAATAAAAATACTCAACCCCACAAATTTTCTCGTAGGCTTGTTATGTTGTCACGTTTTTTATGTGTGTATTACCTGTTTGAGCTGTTACAAATCATTTAAATGATGATTTAATGAAAATAAAGTATAATTATTTTATTATTTATTCCTTTTCAATTTTTTTATTTGTTTACTATAAACCAGCTTGATTCTCAAGATTTTATTTAAAATGATCGAACATTTCTTGATTTTTACAAAGCACGATATGGGCGTCTCCATTCGTTTTCCCACATACATGACATACGAACGATTGAAGCGTATAGCTTGTCTCTGATTGGTTAATTTTTAAATGGTTCGTCTGGACGATAAGAGCGTTCGTCCGTTCTTCGTCCGTTCGTATGTCGTTTTTGGTTCGTCTGTTTAACGTTCATACGGGAACGTTTTACGTTTCAGGGGGTGTACTGAAGGTAGGTGTACTAGTAAGCAGTTATATAAAGCTAATGATGATATCAGAGAACTACTAAAGGTAGCTGTGCTAAGGAGCAGTTATAAATAAAAACCATGATGAGATCAGAGAATTACTGATCCACCTGCACCAAACAAAAAATTATCATAGGGTGTCACAAATCAGATGACACCACCCCTAAGACACTAGATACAAACAACAGTGACCACTAACCAAAAGTGGAAAAGTTGCAGTCAAACGTTCTTAGGGTTGTCACACCACCAGGCTTTTACAAAGTCACTTTTGCCTGTTGTAAGACATCAGAACCAAAAACAAACCCATGCACAAGAGTTCCAGTAGGTGTCCAGTGGTCTTCAACACACCAGTGACCTCCATCCAAAAGTTTAACTTAATACTGAATTAAAGAATGGACATTGTCATTCAACATCTGATTGATGTGGAGCACAAGCAGGAATGACTGGAAAGAAAAGTGGACCAACAAATATTTTAGAACTATATATAGAATTGCCATTTGTTATGCTGCAACAGTCATGCATCATGTACCTCCCACTATTCTAGAGTCTTACAAACTGGAAAATAGCTTGAATGTTCACAACCAACATACGGCTGTCCATCATGAAATTAGGCGTTATACAATCGCTGTCAATCAATGACTCCCGAACTGTGTAATCCATTCCAGTGGTAGCATACATTTAATTGGTTTATGTTGTATTAAAATTTTCTCTGGGCCTTTCATCCTCAATTCATCATCTACAGTTTAGATAATAGTAAAGGCGTACATGCACAGAAATTTTTTGGCAGATTTTTTTGTAATATGTTTAGGTGATAAAATTAACAAAAAATTAGTATTTGATACAATCTGATTAAATATTTGAAGTAATGCATTTTACATTGAATGTATTGTTTATGCAAGGCTGTCATGACATAACAATATATTGAATCAAATCAATAAGACAGCATATATTATTCAACGAAGGTAATAATACCCCGAGCAAACGTGTTTGGGTGGGTATATAGGAATCACCCTGTCTGTCTGTCCGTCTGTCCACATTCCTTGTAAGCCCAACTCCTCCTAAACCCATTGATAAAATTTAATGAAACTTAGCATAAAGGAAGTACATTATTTGTAGATGTGCATGAAGGATTTTTATTGTCCTTGGATATCATTAAGGGGAGATAATTGGACTTGAAAGTGCCAGTTACATGTAAATAACTAAATTAATGTTGAAACCTGTTAAAATCAAAATTTGCAAGAAAACTAATGTTTCTTGAAGCTTTTTTCCGAACCAGGAGTGTGTTATAGGCCCTTGGGGGTTTCTGGTTAAAATAATAAAGGTAGAAGGGTAGTAAACGTTTTGGCTATAGTCGAAAGTACTGACATTTCTGTGATTTGCATACCTTTCTAACATTGATCAACAGTTATCTGTGCTAGGAAATTAATAAACTTTCATTCAACATTAAAATAATATTTGCAATATAAATCTGTGACCAATTCCTTTTTTGCTAGTTAGAACATTTTGAGACGCTCCCACTCTTACATGCACTTTCTAATGCAGTGAATGTAAAGGTACTAAATTGTTTTAAAAAGTTACCAAATTTTTATCTTGCAAGATCTGAGAAAAATTTTACTACTTTTTAAAACTTAATTTATGCAGGAGCTTACAAACAAAAAATTGTACACATGTAACCACTATTGACCAAATCGTTACTAAACAAAGTATTTACTACTGTACTTAATGTAGGGTACACAATCTGGTAACCTGTTACTGGTACACATTTACTACTGTTATACCTATACTAAAATATCACATAAAACAACATATTTGGATCAAACATTATAACTTTGAATTTTATATATTTGTAGATGGCAAGAGATGAAGAAATTGCAAGGTCTGTCCTGCAAGGTAAACATGATTTTATTATACAATTCGTTATTTGATTGAATGAAAATGGAAATGACATTATTTACTTGAAATGGACTATAGCTGTTTACACCAACTGATGGCACAATACAACCTCTAATTGTTTGAAAGCATGATTTATCAACAGTTAAACATGTGTGAACTAAAAATAATGAGGCCATGGAATTTTAATGATAAACAGATTAACAAGAAGATGCAGTAATCAGAATGTTCATAAGTCTTGTCTGTCTTTCCCATTTTTCTCTTTTTATACCCCCCCCCCCTCGACAGAGTCGGGGGTATATAGTGGTCCTCATGTCCATCCGTTGGTCCTTCCACATTTGGTTTCTGGATAATTCAAAAAGTTTACTTCCGATTTGAATGAAACTTTGGGATATTGTTATATATCATGTTGGTAAGAAGCCTATCGATTTTGGGGGAAATCCGTCAAATTTTAAGGTCACAGTCAATGAAAAACGTTAGAAATTTTAACAAAAAAGTTGTTTCCGTACAATAACTCAAAACGTTTGCATCCGATTTGAATGAAACTTTGGGAACTTTGGGATATTGTTAATATCAGGTTGGTAAAAAGCCTAGTGATTTTGGGGAAATCCGTCAAATTTCAAGGTCACAGTCGACGAAAAACGATAGAAATTACAAAAGCGGGGGTATCAGTGATCGTTAGATCGACTTTGTCTAGTTAGGTAGGTTTTTGCTATTTGGCATGTTGGCAGATTATTTGAAAGCGAAGTGTCAGTGTGTCACATTCCACAGTCGAGGACATTTGATCTTGAACTTTGAGCTTATGGTTAAATTATTGCTTGCTGAATGACAAAGTTTTTGTCCAGGCTTTATCTTTTTTTCTTTTGAAGCAGACTTTTGATATTGGGCATGTGAATACATTATTTAAATTAGAGAAAATTCAGTTTGTTTGAATACTGTTTAATTCAACTATATCATGGCGTTCAGTTTTTTATTTGGGAAGAAACTTAGGTACAAGGATAAAACCCCAGATCTTTGGTAGGAAAACTGGCAAAGCTTGTCAATTAAAAATTGGATTCGAGCACACCCTGCCCACAGAGAGACTTGAACCTGCAATCTAAATGTTGACAGACCACGTGATTAATAGTAGACGAAGTACCTTAACCACTGAGAAAATTCTGTAAATTTTATTTAATATTAGAAACAATGTCACCCTTGATAGGAAATCTAAATAAATGTAAATGCAAAACCAATCATCTTAGGGTCATCCATAATTGTCAACCGTTTTCACAAGTGTGCAAAAAGCACACTTTTTGAGACCCCCCCCATCCCCCATCAAAAAGTATACATCAACCATTAACTTATATGAAAACCAAACTCCACAGAAACGAGCAATTTCTGAAGATAAAAAGAAAATCTACACAAAAATGTCGAAATTTTTAACCCCCTCCCTCAAGTTTGCGGTTTTCACACTTATGAAAATGGTTGACAATTATGGACAACCCCTTATTAACCATAACATTGTGTGTGTGACATTATACTGCATTGTTTTATTTCTCAAAGGACATGCAGAGGGACAGGGCTGTTTGCATCTACTGTAAATGAATGAATGAATCAATCAATCAATCAATCAATGTATTACACTTAAGATACATTACCGAAGAGAAGTTTGGTGGTCATCATAATAAGCTTGTCAGTAAATTCCAAAATTACCCTTTTGCTATATATGTATAAGCAAGCTAAGGGCTGTAGTTAATTATTCAGGAAAAAACTTAGCAGAGCATATAATGTTTTTGACATTAGTCAATCCTTCATAGGTATTCTTGAAACTACTGATCAGAATTTTATTTAACTTAGAACAGAAGAAAATCAGATGCATTTGTGCATATTGACAAGAGATGATGATTGGTATTTTTGTAGGGTTATGCCCCTTTAAAGTTTGGAAATTTGAAAATATATTTATGAAACAACTTCTCCTGTTAAACTAACGATAAGAATTGTTTAGAAACTTGGTAGTGATGCATATCTACAGGAAACTATAATAAGACATTTGTGTAGGAGTTATGCCCCTTGAACCTATATACATTTCTCAAAATATATACTTTTGTAAGTTCTTCACCATGAAAACTACTGAAAACCATTTTATGGAACTTGGTAGGTATGTTGGCAAGGAAGGTATTATTGTCAGCTCACTGAGGTTCTTTAGTTTGTTTCGTTGACGTTTTGAATGGAAAGACATGTTTGTATGTATACATATTCACCAGTATCATTGCAAGCTTTTCGTTTAATTGCATTTAAATGTAACTTGTTTTACACAATGTCAGACATAAATTTTTTACTCCCTTCATTTTGTCACTAGGGCCATGTTGGCCAAGTGGTTAACATAGTTTGTATACTGTTGATCATGTGGTCTCACAGTATTCCTACCAAAGTTTTCTGTGGGTACTCCAGTAAAAACTGGATGCCATGATATAGCTGAAATATTGCTGAAAGTGGTGTTAAACACCAAGCAAAAAAAGAAATACATGTATTTCATTACCACAAATGACATAAAGATTTAACAGGTCTTTTATATCATGTGCTGTCCTTTAAGTCCAATGTGTTACTATTTATATCATGTGTTGTCCTTTAAATCCAATGTGTTACTATTTAAATGTATTTAAGCGGGATGCATCTTTTTCCGGCTTAATTGTCTGAGACAGTCCATTAATGGGTCACAATAAAGATAGGATCATTCAGCTGAAATAACTGTGTTTGTCTGCATATCTGATTATACAAATGAGATCCTTTTTTCAGATCTTGGCCTTGATACGGTATCTGATTTTAAACAAATGCTTCAGCAAGGGAGTTATAAGTGTTTTTGGAATCGTGTATATTTAGTTGGACCATATGGTGTAGGCAAAACTACCCTAGCAAAGCTCTTGGTAGGCGAGGAGATCCCTGATGAATGGAATTCTACTGATGGGATTTTTATATATCTTGGGAGAGCTGCAATGGATACAGAAAGCAAAAAATGGGTGCTTCTGAAAAAAGGTAGTTTGATATAGTGTTTATATACAAATAAAGAACAAGCATATATTTATACCCCCCGCTTGAAAATATTTATAGATATTTAACATTTAGATTGGAATGATATTTGGGGTTTCCCATAGAAAAACATGGACTTTGTCATTGACCTAAGAGGATACCCATCTCTTATGTGCAACTTCTCCTACACCACTGAATGGAATTTGATGAAACTTACACAGAATCCTTATCACACAGAGCCATTGTGCAGAAGATATTTACCATTTTGATCGGAACGATTTTGGGGTTTCCTATAGAATAATATGTACATTGTCATAAGGGCATACCCATTTCTTATGTGCAACTCCTCCTACATCACTGATTGGAATTTTATGAAACTTAAACAGAATCTTTGTCACATAGCGCCATTGTGCACCTGATATTTAACATTTTGATCAGAATAATATTTGGGGGGGGTATCAATGTTGACCATTGCTCAGTTTTTTTATTCTAGTTTTTCACTTAATTTAACTGCATCATCTAATACAGCATTATACTAAACGAAAAGCAACTTAGGTATAATGAAGATGATTGATGAGAAAGGATAAAGGACAAGCGCATGTTTAGAACCAAGTATATCATATTTAAACCACACAAATTTGTATTGGATATTGACCTTTTGATATGTATTGCCCCAAACAAGACTGAATATTGATCTTTTGATCTCTCTTTACCAAAAAAGAAAGGTAGCACACTAAAAATTGCAAAATTAATAAACAATTGTCTTCAAATTAGCCAATGGGTTCTAACAGATTAGTTGATGACTACATTCCTTTGAAGTATGCAGATTTCCGACATAGGAATGGTATCATACAAGCTGCATCAGCTTACAGATCATGCAGATATGGCAGTTTGATAGGATATAGAGCAACACTTAAGAATAAGAGACCATAAACAAAAAAGTGTGCTGTCCAGAACAAGTGTTCTCATTTGTTGCTCAGAATGGAATATTTTTCTTAAAAACTTGAAAAGATTGTCTTTCTCAAAAAGGGTCTTCAATGATGGAGTAATTAAGGTATTCTACTATTGATCATGTGTCTGTTAATACTGAGGTTGTGGGTTCGAGTCTAACTGTGGGCAGTGTGTGCTGGACTCCAATCTTAATAGACAAGGATTGCCAGCTTTCCAACTGAAGGTCAGGTTTTTTCAATCTAATTAAAATAAAATCTTGCACTTGTTCCATCCATTTGTTATTGTTGCAGTGAAGATCTAACAATATCCCATAACAGGTCATCTCAGACTGATAGAACAACTGGCATATTTTTTTTTAAAACACTATAACAACATCTTTATTATTTAGTTATAGATGTTACATTGATTCCAAAATTTTATAATGAAAAAGTGAATTATAAAGGCAACATATATCCCTAAATAAGCTAAGTAAGCACATATACACTTATGACTATTCACTGCATCTAAATATTCATAATTTGGACAGTGGAGAATAGCACAAAAACATAACCTCAGAATATCAAATTGCCACTGACACCCTTCTACTAAAAACCTGAGAAAAAAAACGGCTTCTAGTCTGTTCCTGTGGCTTATTTAAATTGGTAACAATTCTAAATCTGATAATATTGTCTATTAAAAATTTATCAACAATAAAATAAAATCATCTCAAATTATCAATAATTTATTTTGTAGAAAACTTCTATTTTTAAATGAAATTTGAAAACTTAATTGAAAAAAAAAGATCGAAGTACTCAAAAAACTGTCATCCAATTGAAGTATTTTTGTATAAGAAGTTGGACATATTACATATTACCCCAGCTAAACGTTTTGATGCCCTCATCAAAAATTTTGCCAAAAAAAAATAATGTCATCTCAAATTATCAATAGTTTATTTTGTAGAAAACTTCTATTTTTAAATGAAATTTAAAAACTTTATCTAAATAATAAAAATCAAAGTACTCGAGGCACATCAATTAATGAAGTATTTTTTTTTAAAGAAATCCCCCAAAAAATTAAACAATCAAATGTAATATCCAACACCAAAGGTTGTTAAAGCTTATTTTTTATTGGTTAATACAGAAGTTCAATCTGTGATAATGTGTAATGGGATTCAGTCAGAAAGCATTAAAATTGAATCTTGTACTAGTCTGAGAGTCCTCTGCTATCCAATATCGTTTAGCTCACCTGGACTGAAGTTCGGCATGAGCTCTGCAATTACTTGGCATCCATCATGAAATTTTTTCAAAAAACCTTCTCTGAAACCACTTTGCTAATTTTTTTCAAACTGAATTTTTATGAAAATTTTCGTTTTTGTCATTTAACCTAATCCTGTAACCTAAAACCTAGCCAGAATGAAACTGTAAATTTATGGAGAACACAATTCTAAGTTCTGGTAAAATGTATCTAATCCAAATTGTTTTACTTGAACAATAAAATATGTTTAAACTAAACTAACTGTAAACTGCAAAAATGCTACAGCTTTATTGTTCTGAAATTGTTGGATATCTCCTTATAGGAGTAATTAGAGTAAAATTGTTTAGTGAATTTGTAGTTTTTGTCGTGTGACTTAAATGACATATAAACAGCTAGAGTGAAACTGAAAATTAACAAATGATCATCAGAGCAAGGCTTAAAAATCATTTCTTTGTCCAAAATGGTTAGCTGACTATTTACAGCAGTTATTACCCTTTAATTGCCAGTTTGGACAAAATAATCATTTTTGTGAAATATAACTAGTCTATATGTAGACTAAAACTAAATTGTAAGCCCTACAAATAATCTAATTTTCAGAAATTGTCTGATGGCACCTTATGGGCGTTATTTTACTTAACTGAAATTTTTTAAGTTTAGTTTTTATATGCTGGTCAAAGGCGGGTCATATTATGGGAACACCCATGGCAGGTGGGCGGTGTCCACAGCGATGTTCGCTAACTTTGAACAGTTGTTGTCCGATCTTCATGAAACTTGGGGAAACTGTTTATGGGCATGATATCTCAGCCAAGTTCAAAAATCGGCCACAACAGAGTTATGGTCCTTTATTTCTACAAAAATGACAAATTCGCCTTGTTTGCTCTATAACTCAGTCAGATGTTGTCCTATCTTAATGAAACTTGGAGAAAATGTTTAGGAGCATATCTCGTCAAGGTTGAAAACCAGCCAAATTTCTTCAGAATTTCAGAGTTATGGCCCTTTATTTTTTGTGCAGAAATGGCAAATTTTCGTCCAAGATATTTTGTGTCACTTTGTCTACTAACTTAAAAGCTAAACCGACTAGACTGAAACTTCAAATTGCAAAGATTTATATTTAATTGTGTTCCAAGTGAGCAATTCAAGGCTCTTGGGAGCGTCTAGTTTAATTTTTGCTGGGAGTGTGGGACGTCAAAAAGCACTCCATTAGCTTCATTGCATATAAGATGATTATTTTCACAGAGAAAAATATTATTTTTATAGTGTTGAACCAATGAAAATTGTTACAACATTGGGAGAAAGGGAAATGTGCAGACTTAGTTGTTTTACTAATGGAGAGCTCTCTGATGTCCCATGCTTCTATTCACATTCGAAGAAGTGGCTTTCTTGGACTAATCATGCACTTGCTCCTCCCAAACGTGGAGCAAGTGCAAGATTTTATTTTAATGATATTGGGATTTTCCTGATATTACTGCTTTCTCCCAAAATAAAAACACAATACAGCTGAAAAGGTTGCTGATAGTGGTGTAAAAAACTATTTAAAATAAAACAAAAAAGGGAACAAGACTTATGGAAATTAACATGAGAAGTAGTCAAGAGATTATTTGTGATGTAAAATCATAGGAGACTGGGATAAATTTTGACATTTTTACATTATATTTAGAGAGAAAAGGCATATTCAATTCGCATTCTGTTATTAAAAATGAACTTCGAATTGCATTACAAATGTATTAAAAAATATGTGCATCTTCAAACGAAGTTTTTTTTCAGGTACAATTCTCAATGCAGCAGTAATGAGTTTCCTCAAATCCAGGGACAATACTTCAACAGTTGCAGAAGTGACACAGCCATCACAAGAACTTTCTAGTGAGTTAGGTGTATTTAACAAATAAATCCAATCATCCAATAGTAATAAACAAAAAGTCAGGTCATAATAAGAAGAGCCTGGCCAAGGACTAAACAGGATGACGTTTTTGAAGAGCTCCATGGTTCTTGCATGATAAAGCAAAAGGATTGCTACAAAGGCTAAATTCTTCATCACTAACCTATACTCATACTTTCCCATTTGCAGTCAGAATTTTGTTTATGTTTGTCCTTCCTTTTTTCCAGTTGAATTTGTTAACATCTTCTCATCCTGAATATAGCTGAGATATTACCTGATATATGTTAAAAATTCAATTGATCCATTCAACCCATAATCCATGACATATGATCAACCAATTTAATATTAAGTTTGGTTAGTAATTATGGGATTGACAACTGTTTTCCAAGGAGTTACCTATATAGAAACAAGATCAACTCTCCCACAAAACAAATGAAGGACCTTCATGAAATGTTTGTGTGTAAGTTGGTCTTGTCGATACTGATAAATCGTTGGAAAACTGTATTCAATCCTTCAAATATTTTAAAATTCCATGTTTCTTGTGTATTTTGATACTAGGATATTAATATTTGGATGATTATATGTAGTAAAAAATGTTTATTCCTTATACCACCATCTGATTTGAATAAAAATGAAGACATAACTTAGCTTTAATTTATATCTGTACTTTTTTCTCAAACAACAAAAAGAGAAGTTTTACATTTAACAAATCATTAATGTCAATTCATCAAAGAACTTGTGTTTTTATCACGGTAGATATTTAATGCCACCATCTTTATTTACTCTGGTTACATAAACAGTAGTTCAATCAACATCATTTATCCAATTTGTTTGCACATGTATGTTTACATGGATATATTTCACAGTGTGTGACCATAAAATTTCTCGTCATTAAAAAGACAATCAAACATGTTACATTAAAAATCAATGTCTCATTGTAGGAGCTGGTTATATAACAATACCTGTGTCTACAGAAGACTCCATGTTGGGTGCTGTTGGTGGGGTCGATTCTACTACTGGGCCAAGTAAAAAACTACAACAAGGTGGGCCTTCAAATGATGAAATTATTGATTTAGTTTTAAAAGAGTGTTGCCAAGGAGACTATAAGATGACTGTCATACCTGTTGATATTTGGGATTTTGGAGGTCAGAAGATTTATTATCTGACCCACCAACTGTTTATTTCCAGCAGAGGAACCTTTGTTGTCATCTTCAATGGAAGTAAAGATATAAATGAAGACATGCCAGACATGGCCTTTTTACCTGGATTCAAAGGAAGAACCACCACCGCAGGTAAACAAAAACCTTGACAAAAATACACTAGATTTATTTATATACACTGATTGAATTAATAAAGAAGGTAACATGACATAAATATTATAAATGGATTTAATGGCTTGCTTCTCATTAAGCTGTGCTTCAGGCTAAGCTTTCTTCCATAAATGGCGGATTACAGGTTAAGATAACAATACAGCTCACTTGCACTTATCTATACTTCTTGTGTCATCCAAACAAAAGGCCTGAAACAAAAAGGGTACTTTCATGCAATATTAGGAATGCCCTATGATATTCTGCTCTTCCCCAAAACTTATAAAAGAACCAATTATCTGTAGAATGTCTGACATCTAATGTCCACCACTAGTTGACTTGCTAGACATATCTGTGGGTGTAGCTCCATGAACCGTCACTGGTATCTAGTTAGATATATAGAAAAAATTTTAATTATAAAAAATAAAAACAGTTATTACTTCATTATACAGTAGCCACCCCCATCTGAGTCATGAAAGTATTATTATAATGTAGGTGGTCTTTTTAAGTTTATACAACTTTGTCGGTTGATTGGCAGCAAGAATTGTGAAGTGGTCAAGAATCAAATAAATTGCATATTAACATTTAATTATATAATATAAATAAAAATTTTAAAAACCTAATGTTATTATCTGTTAAATAAAAAAGGTAATTATAATAATTCCAAGTCCCCTTAAAAGTGCATGCTTCTGTTCCTGTTTCATTTGCATCAAGTATTATTATTACCTATTTGCTGCCTGCCCAGGTTCCACTTTTCCTCTTTATTTAATCTTATCACTTTTATTTGTTATTTGTTCATTGTGACATAAATGACGAAATAAACATGAGAGTAACAGCAGACCTAGGGCATATACTGTTCTCTTGATGAAAGTAAATGTAAGACATCCATGTAAGAGAAGACTTTTCGTGATTTTAACATTTTTATTACCTGCTGTTGAACTGGTTTATGATAATTAATTACAAATCTTGTTCTATTAGAGGCTTCCAAATTAACATAAGGTCAGTAAAAATGATCGTTTCTGAGGGAACTTTTACATTGTGTCCAAAAAATGGTTGCTGTCCCATTTAAGGGATGGTTGTTTGTGAGAGGTATTTTAACATTAGAAACACTAAATGCATCCTGATTTTGGATGGATAAAAGCCTGCAAAGGGATGGTATAAGAGTGAGGGCTACTGTAGTCTATTTTTCATGAAACCACTCCTACTGATGACATCAAGCAATATTGCCAGGCATAGATAAAAACATTGACTTTCCATATCGTGGTTTTTCCATAGTGTACATATGAACATTTGCTTACAAAATATGGTGTGCTTATGAACATTTTTTCACAAAATATTTTTTAGGATGGACTGTATAACATCTCCAAATACAAAACTGCTTTTTTCTAAGTAATGCTTACATAGGTTATAGATTTGGCCAAAAAAATGTATTTTTTCTGGAGGACAAATCAAAGATTGATTCGTACCATTTATGTGCTTTTTTTGTCATGCACACATTTTTGGCACAGACAAGACGACAAAATATTAAATTTTACAAAAAAAACTTGAAACACAAATTGACAAATATCAGCCTGGAATAATTGCATACAAACAATTCAGTACTAATAAATATTTGATGCAGCTTATTGTTGTTTTATTTCAGATTTCCTCCATCATTGGGTTAATTCTGTTTTAACATTCTGTGAGAAGACAACGACACACAGCGACAAAAAATATCCACGGATTTTATTTGTCGCAACACACAAAGACAAAGTGGTAAGGAGAATAGAAAGGTGACCCATCATTTTTCTTTCAAATTCTTTACTGTGTGGCCTTTTCTTTAAATATTAAAAGAGGACACTTTACATATTAATCGCTCCTACGGACAGATTTTATGTTGAATATTAAGCAATAAGGTTTACTATGCCTAACATAAATGATAGATACAGTTTTGATAAGAGGACAGAAACACATAGTAAATTAACAGAAATGCTTTATTTTATATGGTATCCTCTTTATATGGTGTCAAATTGATTGAATGGTGTGATATCAATGCTAGGCTTACAATACAAATAATAAGCGTACATGCACTAAAACTAGTTTGTCAATTAATTTCTTCAAACTTGCCATATGGGTAGTTGTTTATACAAGTAATTGTAATTCAAAATATAAGACAAGGTTTCATGGTTTATTTCTCAGTACTGAAATTTCTTGATTGTTGGTGAAAAATTCTGGACAAAGTAGTGATCAATAAAAAAATAATAGTAAAAAGAATAATAAAGATAGTGCTAATTGTTCAAGAACAATTAGAAAGGTCTTTCCCAGATTCCTGTAAGAAATTAATTTTTTTGTCATCTGTTGTTTTAAACGTGACTACATAGGTTGCTGTGCCAGTTTTTTAGGCGGAATAGACAATTTCTGTGGTCCTGAGTAAAACATTCCTTTTGTGGCTGTTTGAGATTTTCTTTTAGTACATGACAACAAATAGTGAAGACCGTTCGTGATTTCAATTTACGGTTTGTGAGTTTTTGTGATGAGCGAAGTCCTTAAAACATTCAAGAGATACCACTAGCATGCGCTAGTCAGACATTTTTTGCCAAATAATGTCATAAATTTGTCCCAAAAGTTCCTTAACATATGTCACTTTACAGTTTTCTTGTATCTGTTATATGCATTAACAAGGTTTTCGGTTTTTGGGCAGATAACTCTGTAAAGAAAAATATTTCGATTTCACAGGGTGTTTTCCGAATAGACTTCCAGTGCCCAAAACTTGTCGCGAAAGAAATAAATATATGTCGCATACTTTTTAAACTGTTTGGTTTTGAAGTTGGCGAAAAAAAAACTAGTAGAAGCAAACACACTGGAATCTGGAAAGACCTTTATAAAAAACGGTGTAAAAACAATAAGTCTTCCAAAACTTGTCAAAACTTGTTTTGGGTGACTTAATTAAATATAAGACAAGGTTTCATGGTTTTTTTCTTAGTACTGATATTTCAAAATTGTTTAATTGTTCCTACAGATAAGTGAATATAAAAGCATAAAAAATACCTTACTTATAAAATTCTCCCCTATGAAATGAAGTTTTGCAATAACTAGAAGCAATTGGTGTACATGTGTACATTTCAGTGCTGGAAAGAAAAATAGAGGTCTCTAAAATTTTTGTCTTGAATAATAAATGTTAAAATAGGACTAAAAATTTTGAGTTTTTTGGTCAGAATTGCCTACCCTGTTAAATATTTGATGTCTCCCCCTCACTTGGTGGAGAAACATTGTTTTCGTCCTGTTAGTCCATCTGTCCGTCACAAAGATCTTCCCCTCAACTCCTCTAAAAACTAATAAACCAAGTTTTACGAAACTTGATATTTAGCAAGTCCACCATATGTAATTTGTGCATAATAGGTTATTCTGTTCCTCAAAATTTTGTGGGAGTTATGGCCCTTTAAACTTAGAATTTTCGACAAATTCCTCATAATAAAATGTCATCAAAAATACCAAGGTTAATGGGAATTTGCTATGCCAGACACGTGGTTCCGCTAATCAAGACTCATCAGTGGCGCTCAAACCCAAACAATATTTGAAATCCAAATGATTAAGATGTTGTATCACCAAAATTTCAAAACGTATTACCAAATCCGGCTTAGGCTATCTACACTTGAAAATAGGAAAACCTTAGAATTCAAATAATTTTCGAAACTTCAGGGCAGTACATTTAGACAATGACCATATCACAGAAAGAATCAACGATCTTCCTGTGAGCACTACTGGGCTGGTGAAACCCTCGGGGACTAACATTCCACCAGATGAGGCATCGACCCAAAGGTTGCAAATGAAATGTCATCAAAGATACCAAGGTTGAAAGAATTTACTACGCCAAAAAATTTCTCTGAAACGACTGAACCAAATTTTACGAAACGTGGTACACAGCAAGTACATCATATATAGTTGTGCATATTTGCAAGAAATTTTTATCCTCAAAATTTTGTGGGAGCTATGGCGCTTTGAAATTCCTCACAACTCCTCAGAAGCTTCTGCACCAAATTTTTAAAAACTTGGTATGTACAGATTTTTTGGGACAGTAGTGTAATAATAACCTTATGCTCATAAAATATAGGTCACATTGGAGGAATCTATCAATTACTTAACTTTACACGTCCTTTATTATTTGGTATTATTTACTGTGTAACTAATAACTAATATTATGATTTAATCTAAAAGTCCATTTTCATCAGGGAGAGACAAACTTGTTACGCTTTTTTATTTTGAAAAGCAACGCGATATTTGGCAATTCTCGCTGTGCTGTTTCTCAAAAATTGTGCACTGCGACAAATGTAGTACTGACAGTGTATAATATTTGACGACGTTATTATGAAGTGATTTAATGATTTTTTGTGTGCGATCGTGTGGTCATCGTATTTGACGGTTTTGCTTTCTAATTATTTACGTGTCTAATTAAATGAAAATCAAAACAAAAGGGAGTGCTTTGTTGATGTACAGATTTGGACAAATCGGAACAGCGCTATCCATCAAAATTGTAAGGTTGGGAAAATAGCATGTAGAAGTTTCATAAAAAATACAAGTAGTTAAATTAAAAATAACACTTTCTAACTAATAAAAATATTGTACAAGATATTTTGATGTTTGTGACACAAGATTTATTATTTGACATCTGTGATTGAAAATGCTATTGTTATCTATGTAAACATGGCACTGACCATGTCACTACATTATTCTATAGTAAAAGCTGACACAATTTTATTTCCGTTCTTTTTGATTGATTTTTACAGTTGATAAGTCATGCTGAACCATTATTTTTTCTCGTTACATAAGTAGAAGTTGGTAACCATCCATTGTAACAAGCCTAGAGGTTCTTTGTTAACATCACCAAAAAACAAACTACAAAAAACATACCAATTTTCAATGTATGTTTACTTCACAAAATTTCTGTCTGTTCAGACGATGCTGCATTTTATGCTTTAAGTATTTATTTAAACTCATATGTGATAAATAAAACTGCGTAGGAATTATGTTCCTTTTAAAGATCCAAAAAGGTGCCAATTAGTTTAAATCAGCTATTACTTTTTACTTTTGTGCCGCTTTTTGAAATGCAAGGAAATTTTGATCTAAATTGCAACGGAAGTCTACTAGCAAGCAATTATTCTCTATTTGAAACCCTTCCGGTAATGTTGTTTGCGTTTTAGACTTGAATACCATAAAACGTCCCGAAAGCTTGCGATCTTTTAAACAGCGTAAAACCCTTGTTGAAAACAAAAAGTGTCAGCTTCTTTAGCAAAAGTCAAGGACATGTAAGCAATAAGGGCATAGTATGGGATATGTACAGTGTGAATTTTTTATTGGATTTTCATAAAAAAAGGTACAATATCGCAATATTGAATATTATTAAAATAATAAAAATAATTGGTCAGTCTGTGTCTACCCAAGCCTCATCAGTGGTGTTTGACTCTAGTATTGACACTAAATTACTAAGGCCATTCTTTGGTCAGTCTGTGTCTATAATTTTGACAAAAACACCGTTATTTGTATCGATGCATAATTCAGCACCATTTTCTTGGAATATTTGAACAGAGCTTAGTGAAAGCTCATCCTCGGGTAGCGGATGGTAAAGGCAATATATAGATGTTGTTAGTTCAGTTAAAGCGAAATATTCAAGATCAATATTTGATGTCTTTTTGATGTTAGTTATATATATTTACAATCAATTACTAAAGCCATTCGTTAGTCAGTCCGTGTCTATAATTTTGACAAAAACACCGTCATTGGTATCGTTGCATAATCTTCTTGACTTGTATATAATATTTGTTATTATGCTGTATCGTCATGTTTGTTGATCCGATATTTAAAGAGTTTACTGGTTGGTAGTTATATATATATATATATATATATATATATATATATATATATATATATATATATATATATATATATATATATACCACTGTTTCAAAGTCAGCCCTTAAGCATTTGTTAGACGTAAGATTGTATGTTATGGCACAATTGTAAATGGGGGATACCCTATATAGTGATGGTGTTGTCCGTCTCCATTCCTTAGACTTGGGGTTACCCATCTATTATTCTCCTATTCACCATCAGCACTGTATGGAAATTTTAATGGAATCTTTGTCACATTGTGCCCTAATGTACACCTGATGTTTTATATTTTGATTGGAATGATATTTAGGATTTCCCATTGCGAAACATGGACTTGCCATTCTTTGACGTAGGGGATACCTATCTCTTATCCACAACTTGTTTCACCACTGAATGGGATTGATTAAAATTCAGATCAAATCCTTTCTCACATAGTGGCATTGTGGACCCGATATTTTACATTTTGACTAGAATGATGTTTTGGAGTTTCCAACAGCTAAGTCCTGGATATTCCAATTCTAGACACAAGCGACCTGGGGTTAGCAATTATTAGGGTTGCAAAGTTTTTTCTCGTCTTTTTCTATTTCTAATATGTTTCTAAATTTACACTGATTTATTTTGTATTGATTTGTTTTATTTCCAATCAAACCTGAGGCAGGAATCTCATTTAATACTTACAAAGCAACCTTTCCTTCAGTGCAGTCTGCACTTTGATTCTAATAACCTTTTAAGCTCACCTAAAAGTAACTTCATGTCATAATCTGGGAACGGGGGTGTGGGTGAGGGACATATCATTGTTGTATGCAAAAACAACTTTAATCATTATTGCCTTTCCTAAAACAATTTTAGCTAAACAATTAATAAAGGAACAAAACAATGAATGTGTGTATCATATTGAACTGGACACACTATAATGCCACTGCCAAGTAACAACATAAACCTAATACAATTATTTTTGAGTCATCTACTCTAATGGTAGAGAACACTTATTTTCCCATTAACACATGAGAGGAATACATCGTTTTTGTATGCAAAAAACAAAAATTGGGTAACAAATTAATGTTATAGTTACAGTGTATGTATAAATCATTTAAATCATTTAGTAACATTTATGGAATTAAATATTCATGAATAAATTCATTTAAATTATTTTACCATTTATGATGTATCTATTCTAAGATTTACAGCAAAAATGATAGATTGTATCCCCTTGAATCACTCTTATAATGCATGTGCAATATTTAGTCGATACATCCTCTTTTCATACAACCAGTGCCTCTTTAATTGTGTATACTGTACACTTATATTAAAATGTAAACTGTTTTCTTTCAGACTAATGCAGACCTGGAAAGAAAGGCCATTAAAAAAAGTTTGCAGGCATTGTTTGGAAATCATGCAGGTAAAGATCACCTTATGATTGATCAGCTGTTTTTCCTCAACGCAAAAGATAAAGAAGATGAAGACCTTGCTGCACTCCGTGATGCTTTGATAGATGTTGCCTTTGAGCATCCATCCTGGGGTGAACCAATGCCAAAAAAGTTTGTTCCACTTGAACTACAACTGGCAAAAGAAGCCTCAGATGGAAAGAAGATTTTATCGATTTCAGAAGTTCGAAATTTAAATGCCAATAATGAGGGAATGTCACTTCAGCCAAAAGAGCTAGAAACATTTTTGAAAGTTCAGCATGCGTTAGGAAAACTTATCTATTTCGATGAAGACAATCTGAAGGAATATGTTGTGACAGATCCTGCATATCTGATTGATGTCCTCCGTTCCATAGTAACTGAAAAGTTATTTTGGCCTAAAACTGAAACCATACAAGAAACATATAGAAACTTAAGTACAACAGGCATTATTAAGAAATCAGATATTCTTCAAATTTGGGAACAAACTGATTTCAAGCATATATTTCAATTCAAGGAATATATGATTAACATGCTAGTCCGTTTGGACATTATGTTAGAACCAAAGACACAGTCTGACAATCCTTATTTCATAGTGCCATCTATGATTACAGACCAGCCATTTAAAGATACTTTTAAACGTAAAAAATGCATTTATCTCGCATATCAATTTACAGAACAAATAATACCACCTGCTTTACTGTATCGTTTTCTCGGATCATTTATTGTACTGGGGAATTTAAACACAGATATTAACAAATTACATCTGTTTACTGATAGCGCTGTTGTCATCATTGACAACGACCATCAAGTTCAAGCCTATGTTCTTGGAAATAGAATCATATTGGCATTAATGCACAAGCGAAGCAAATCGAACATCGAGCCATCCATCGCTTCAACAGTACAGGAGTGTCTCACAAGGAGTATTGTAGGAACAACAGACTTCTACTGTGCCATTGCAAACACTGCTCACCAAAAGAGCATGAAGTTCCCCTTTATCATTGAATTTGGTGTACAGTGTAAAGATAGCCTTTGTTTTGTAAAACATAATCAAATACCAACAGGAAAAGGTCAACGTTGGATGTGTAGCCATCATAACAAACAACATAATGTATCCCACATGTCAGTATGGTTCTCTGATAAAGTAAGTATATGGTAAATTGTTAGTTATTTGGTAGTGTCAATGATTTATCAGTCTCGAATAAACATTTGACATGATGTTGAACACTTTTAACAACTGATTAAAGTAACACAAACAACAATGAATGTGTGCATCATATTGAACTCAACACACTCTAATGCCAATGCCGGGTAATGCAAACCAAATACAATTATTTTTGAGTCATCCACTCTAATGGTAGAGAACAGTTATTATTTTCCACTTAACTCCTAAGAAGAATACATTTTTCATTTTTAAGTTATTATTTTATATTTCACCATCTATATTTAACAAACAATAAATGCATCAGTGAAAATAGGAAGTTAATTTTGATTGTCTCTCTGAAAAGATGGTTACATAATTTTGTCCTATATATCTTCTAGAATACAACTCATTTTCCAAATCGTGAACGTGGAACAAGCATGACATTTTTCAGTCACTATTGTCGGTGATCAGGCGATTGCTTTTAAAACATGACAACCCTAAATCTGGAGGCGACCCAGATCTTTCATCTGTGCATGCTCTAGGCAAAGTTATGGTTCCAAACCTGAAAACTGCAAAACTAACCATCCTGTAAAAGAAAATGTTTACTTTTGTGAAGAGTAAAAGATAATATGAATATTTTAACAGAGTTATATCAGACTATTAGCCATCATGTATATGTACTTGAAAAAACTTTTGATATTGCATTTTAAACCATGAAATTTCTTACTTTAATTTTAGGAGATTTATCAAGACGAAGAATGTGCCCAAGGGTGTACAGGTAAGTCCCAAAATAGATCTTACCTTTTAATTTAGGAAATTGATAAACTATGATCAAGGGCCTGTACTATGGCATTCAGTCACTGAATGACGTCATGCTGAAATAATATAGAAAATAGAGAAAACTATAAACATAAAGTATGGATTTTATAAGTTATATACATTCATATCTGTAGATATGGAGATTTTAACACCTGAAGTGCCCCAAGTACGCCCTGAGGCGAAGCCGAAGGGTGTACAGGGGTGCTGAAGGTGTTCAAATCTTCACATCTACGGATATGAACGTGTATAATGAATTTATCCCCGGTATTAGTTTGAAATAATGGATTTTTAGGTGGACGTTAAAGTGACGTTTTCATCATTTTCAAAGGAAGTTTGATTGAAATTTGATAAAAATGAGGCTTTTTTACAAGGTGTACACAAGCAAAAATGCCACGCATGTGACACATGCGTAACACATGTGTGTCACATGTGTGACTCAAGCATGTGTTTGAGACGAAAAAAGTCACGCATGTACACATGCGTTGCAAAACGCATGTGTCACACATGTGACACGCCTGTGTTTCATATGTGTAAGTCCACACATGGGTCACATGCGTTGGAAATGCATGTGTCACACATGTGACACGCCTGTGTTTCATATATATGTCCACACATGGGTCACATGCGTTCGAAAACGCATGTGTCACACATGTGACACGTCTGTGTTTCATATATATAAGTCCACAAATGGGTCACATGCGTGAATTATATGTGACCAATGTTTGACTTTCATAATAGTTTTATGAGTAAAAAAACATTTATTTTCATCTTGTAAGCTTTGTTTTATTGCAAATATTTCTGATTAGAGAGCTTATTGGGGATTGTTCTAAATGTAGCTCACCTCCTAAATATTGCTGAAATATTGCTTGCTTGACGCTCAACAATAATCAATAAATCAATCTAAATGTAGCTGATTCTGACCTAGCTGGGTTTTATACCTGTTAAAACTGAACACTAAAGATTTTGTACTTAAGTTTACAATGTGATGTTCCATTTTCCACAATAGTACAGACTACACTAATTTCACATTTAGTAATACTGTATTACAGCTATCACACAACTGTTCTGACAAAATTGAAACAAAACAACACTTGAGATTTGTTGATCACTGGTATTTCAATATTTTCATTGTGATACAACCTACTTTATTAATATAAGAGTTATTTCCCTTAAAATCATTTCTCTTTTATCTTTTAAGAACATAAAAAAGATCTTGCTATGCTTTACAAATTCTATTGTTAACAACAATACAAAGTATGAAAAATAACAATAACATTAACATGAAAGAAAAATAGCAACTTAAAATATTTATAAGGGAGATAACCTAATATTTTACAACAATTTTTTTATTAAACACCTCATTTTTTAATTGTCTTTCCCTTAGTCTTGTCCAGCATTCTGTCTGGTTGTCTTGTCCATACATTTTAGTTAATGTCTTATTGAAGCATCCATAAAGTCTGCCATATTATTCTCCCCATTCCACAGCTCATTCTGATCAACAAACGAAGATTCTCTGTAAACAGAAAAGAGTCATTTTAGGATTTCTGTAATATTTTACTGCATTCCAGGATAATGATCTGAGGATAAAATTTGTAAAAATATACAATATTAATACAGTTTTAAAATTGTTTCTATCCTGTGTCAATAAAATACATTTTATAGATAAAACATTTAACAACAACTTATATGGCTGATACAGTCACTAACAGAATACAGCAAAAATATGTGTATACCCTTGTTGTACAGCAATTGTAATGATTAAAGAATAAAACAGTAATATCATAGACATAAACAAATACAATATAAGGCTATACTGTTACATGCATGTGTGAAATAAAAAAGTAATATGATCCATACATGCCATATGAACATACCCATTTCAGATAGTAGCAGAAAGTTGTGTAGACAAGCACTTAAATTAATTTAAAAGTACACAAAAATCATTTCGACATTAATAAAATTGAATTGTTTGATTTAAAATAACAATAAAAATGCCAGACAAATTTTTTGCAATCTCAGAAACGCTGTATTTTTTGACATTTTTGTGACGTCACCAAAACATTAAAGAAAGAAGTAATTAAACGCAGAGGCACTGTCAGGGTGCTCTAAAGTAACATCATGAACCATAAAATATGCGATGCTCGCATTTAGGCTTTGCCAATATTAATATTAGACTTAATAGGTAAAATAGTGTTTCATTTTACACCTCATTACTTGTACAGCCTTTCCTGTCATAGTTTAAAACTAATAATCAAGTTATTTACTACACTGCTCTTAATCACGCGCATGCACCAAGTAATGTGAAGAATATTGTGAGACAGCGATTTCCGGTTATGCAAGAGAGGGATTAAACAGTGTAATCAGGTGCATTAGCGTGATTACCAATCCGTGTACTCTAACCCTGTAGATGTACTTACTAATGCTAAAATGGTCTCCTCATTTTTAGCTCACCTGACCCAAAGGGTCATGTGAGCTATTGTTATCACTTTGCGTCCGTCGGCGTCGTCGTCGTCGTCGGCGTCTGTAAACTTTTTACATTTTAATCTTCTTCTCTTAAACCACTTGGCCAATTGAAACCAAACTTGGCCATAATGTTCATTGGATGGACCTTTACAAAGTTTGTGTTTTTTATTTTGATTGGTAAACCAATATGGCCGCCACCTCAAGACTTAGTTTAACATAGGACCCTATGGGAAAAAAGTTAAAAAGGGCTTCTTCTCTGAAACCGTTTAACCAATCAAAACAAAACTTACTAGCTATATTGTTTGGATGGTCCTCTATAAAGTTTGTGTTTTTGATGGGAATTGGAAATTCAAAATGGCCGCCACCGCAGGACTTAGTTTAACATAGAACCCTATGGGAAAAAGTTTTAAAAGGCTTCTTCTCTGAAACCGGTTAATCAATGGAAACAAAAACTTACTAGCAATATTGTTTGGATGGTCCTCTATAAAGTTTATGTTTTTTATGGCAATTGGAAATTCAAAATGGCTGCCACCGCAGGACTTAATTTAACATAGGACCCTATGGGAAAAAGTTTGAAAGGCTTCTTTTCTGAAACCAGTCAACCAATGGAAACAAAACTTACTAGCAATATTGTTTGGATGGTGCTCTATAAAGTTAATGTTTTTTATCCCAATCGGAAATTCAAAATGGCCGCCACCGCAGGACTTGGTTTAACATTCGACCCTATGAGAAAAAAGTTTAAAAGGGCTTCTTCTCTGAAACCGTTTAACCAATCAAAACAAAACTTTCTAGCAATATTGTTTGGATGGTCCTCTATAAAGTTTATGTTTTTTATGGCAATTGGAAATTCAAAATGGCCGCTACCGCAGGACTTAGTTTAACATAGGACCCTATGGGAAAAAGTTTTTAAAGGCTGCTTCTCTGAAACCGGTTAATCAATGGAAACAAAAACTTACTAGCAATATTGTTTGGATGGTCCTCTATAAAGTTTATGTTTTTTATAGCAATTGGAAATTCAAAATGGCCGCTACCGCAGGACTTAGTTTAACATAGGACCCTATGGGAAAAAGTTTTTAAAGGCTTCTTCTCTGAAACAGGTTAATCAATGGAAACAAAAACTTACTAGCAATATTGTTTGGATGGTCCTTTATAAAGTTTATGTTTTTTATGGCAATTGGAAATTCAAAATGGCCACCACGGCGCAGGACTTAGTTTAACATAGGACCCTATGGGCAAATAAAAAAAATCTTCTCTATACAACCGGTTAACCAATGAAACAAAGCTTTCTAGTAATATTGTTTGGATGGTCCTATTTAAAGTTTATTGAAAATTACAGGACTTAGTTTAACATCAGGGAAATGCCATCTTCATTGCCTATAAAATCAGGTGAGCGATACAGGCTCTTAAGAGCCTCTGGTATCACATTATTCCAGTACAACCCAGCACATATCTCGGTCACAGTATTGGAAATCTTGTTGAAACCCAATACATATTGATGTAACAAAAGTTCTGTATCCGACAGATTCAATGTAGTCAGTTTTTGATTTTCATTTTGTATGTATATTGACCACGAGATGATGAATGCCTGACACTGTAAACGAGATAATAAATAATGTTATTTGCTTCAGCAACTTCAGATAATTATATGATGCCTGGTGTTTATATTTATTTCATGTTAATTGTTGATTTCTGTTAATGATACAATAAATCATGTTTGCCATTTTATTCATACATTGGTATTTCATTTAACTACTGTCGGCCATTACGTTACTAGATCCAGCGGTTCACTGTTGTCGCGCATTACACTACTAGATCCAGCTGGTCCCTATTGTCAGCCATTACAGTCTAGATCCAGCTGGTCACTATTGTCAGCCATTACACTCGAGATCCAGCTGGTTACTATTGTCAGCCATTACACTCTAGATCCAGCTGGGCACTATTGTCGGCCATTACACTCTAGATCCAGCTGGTCACTATTGTCGGCCATTACACTTTAGATCCAGCTGGTTACTATTGTCGGCCATAACACTCTAGATCCAGCTGGTCACTATTGTCGGCCATTACACTCTAGATCCAGCTGGTCACTATTGTCGGCCATTACACTCTAGATCCAGCTGGTCACTATTGTCGGCCATTACACTAGATCCAGCTGGTCACTATTGTCGGCCATTACACTTTAGATCCAGCTGATCGTCAGCCATTACACTCTAGATCCAGCTGGTCACTATTGTCGTCCATTACACTCTAGATCCAGCTGGTCCCTATTGTCGGCCATTACAATCTAGATCCAGCTGGTTACTATTGTCAGCCATTACACCCGAGATCCAGCTGATTGTCAGCCATTACACTCTAGATCCAGCTGGTCACTATTGTCGGCCATTACACTCTAGATCCAGCTGGTCACTATTGTCGGCCATTACACTCTAGATCCAGCTGATTGTCAGCCATTACACTCGAGATCCAGCTGATTGTCAGCCATTACACTCAAGATCCAGCTGGTCACTATTGTCGGCCATTACACTCTAGATCCAGCTGATTGTCGGCCATTACACTACTAGATCCAGCTGGTTACTATTGTCAGCCATTACACTCTAGATCCAGCTGATTGTCAGCCATTACACTCTAGATCCAGCTGGTCACTATTATCAGCCATTACACTCTAGATCCAGCTGATTGTCGGCCATTACACTACTAGATCCAGCTGGTCACTATTATCAGCCATTACACTCTAGATCCAGCTGATTGTCATCCATTACACTCGAGATCCAGCTGATTGTTGCCATTACACTCAAGATCCAGCTGGTCACTATTGTCGGCCATTACACTCTAGATCCAGCTGATTGTCGGCCGTTACACTACTAGATCCAGCTGGTTACTATTGTCAGCCATTACACTCGAGATCCAGCTGGTCACTATTGTCGGCCATTACACTCTAGATCCAGCTGGTCACTATTGTCGGCCATTACACTCTAGATCCAGCTGATTGTCAGCCATTACACTCGAGATCCAGCTGATTGTCAGCCATTACACTCAAGATCCAGCTGGTCACTATTGTCGGCCATTACACTCTAGATCCAGCTGATTGTCGGCCATTACACTACTAGATCCAGCTGGTTACTATTGTCAGCCATTACACTCGAGATCCAGCTGGTTACTATTGTCAGCCATTACACTCTAGATCCAGCTGATTGTCAGCCATTACACTCTAGATCCAGCTGGTCACTATTATCAGCCATTACACTCTAGATCCAGCTGATTGTCAGCCATTACACTCTAGATCCAGCTGGTCACTATTATCAGCCATTACACTACTAGATCCAGCTGGTAATACTGTGTGCATTTCCCTCATGTACAACTTAAATACAGACTGAAAGGTCTTTGTCGAGGCTGCTTTTTAGCTCACTTAACCAAAATGGCACTGCTGGACTTGGTTTAACACGTTTAAAAATGCTCCTCGGAAACTGGTTGACCAATTGAAACAAAACGTATCACCAGTTCTCATTGGATGGTCTTCTTTCAAGTTGTTTTTACAAAATTAAAAATGGATAATACCAAACATTTAATAGACCCAAATGGGAAAGATGTTCAGGGTCTTTCAGAAACTGCAAAGCTGATGTATGTGCATGTTTAGAAGTTCCTCTTAAAAGTAGATATTTTTAGTGATTGGAAATCCAAAATGGTTGCCACCTAAGGACGCTTTAATATAGAACCCTAGAAGTTTTAAAAGGCTGCTCTAAAACTGGTTAACCAATTGCAACAAAAACATAATTGTAGTATTCATTGGAAGGTTTAATATAAAGGTTTTTGGTTTTTTTTAAATGCCAATCCGAAATCCAAAATATTCGCCACCACCATCCTTAGTTTAATATAGGACACTATGAGTAATGAATAGAGATGACTTCAATTTTCCCAGTGTCAACATTCAATCAATCAGCTACTGCTAAGACATTTACATTTCACAACTGCTAGATCTTGTGATAAGTATTCAGATCAGACACTGATGTTAACCAATAAGCTATTTGAAAGGGATTGTTTCATCTAGGTTGGTGGCATTTCTTTATAAGTTTTATGGTTGTCATCACGAGGTTGTTAGTCTTCAAATGCAATCCAACTTTTTCCTTGCCATAGGTAGTTTTATATTTTTTGTTTTGTTTTTTGTTGTTTTTTTAGATTCTTCTTTGTGTCATGTATCTGTCTATCAATACAGATATTGTCATTGTCCTGGTTTTTAGCTCACCTGACCCAAAGGGTCAGGTGAGCTACTTTGCGTCCTTCGGCGGCGTCAGCGTCTGTAAACTTTTTATATTTTAATTTTCTTCTCTGAAACGAATTGGCCATAATGTTCATTGGATGGACCTTTACAAAGTTTGTGTTTTTGGATTGGAAAAGCAATATGGCCACCACCACAAGACTTAGTTTAACATAGGACCCTATGGGAAAAAGTTATAACTTCTCTGAAATTGGTTAACCAATGGACACAAAAACTTACCTGTACTAGCAATATTGTTTGGATGGTCCTCTATAAAGTTTGCGTTTTTTATAACAATTGGAAATTCAAAATGGCTGCCAACTGTCTAAAAGGCTTCTTCTCTGGAACTGGTTAACCAATGGAAACAAAACTTACTAGCAATATTGTTTGGATGGTCATTTATAAAGTTTGTTTTCTATGCCAACTGGAAATTCAAAATGGCCACCAACGCACGACTTAGGAGGTCATTATCCATTTGGGATGGCCTGTGCAAAAGTAACCAAACGGGCGAGACATCAAAATTTTTTATTAAAAAAATCTTTCTTTCACTTAAAATTTCATATATGGGGCAATACACATATAATGCTAAATTACATAAAAATGGAGACAAAAGTATACGTGACCAAGGATTTTTTTCTGGAATTTTACTTTAAAGTTTAAGAATGGTTTTTCTACTTTCATTTCAATGTTGTGGTCACATTGTACCACATTACACACTTTAGGAAGTGCTTCCACTATAAAGACATTGCTTGGAAAAAAATATATTCTTGTTCTACAGTAATGCCATACCTTTCAAAATATCCAACTCTTAAGCAATAGCAGTTATAAGCAAAAGCAGAAACAAAAGAGAAAATTGGGACAATATTTTCATCCTGCCATGTTTTGACATGCACCGGAAATGCATTCATTGAATAGGATAATGACCCCTTTAATTAGTTTAAACATAGGACCCTAAGGGAAAAAGTTTTAAAAGGCTTCTTCTCTGAAACTGGTTAACCAATGGAAACAAAAACTTACTAGCAATATTGTTTGGATGGTCCTCTATAAAGTTTGCGTTTTTTATGACAATTGGAAATTCAAAATGGCCACCAACACAGGACTTAGTTTAACATGGGACTCTATGGGAAAAAGTTTAAAAGGCTTCTTCTCTGAAACCGGTTAACCAATGGAAACAAAACTTACTTGCAATATTGTTTGGATGGTCCTCTATAAAGTTTGTGTTTTTTATCCCATTAGGAAATTCAAAATGGCCACCACCGCAGGACTTTGCTTAACATTGGACCCTATGGGAAAAAAGTTAAAATTGGCTTCTTCTCTGAAATCAGTTAATGTATCGAATAAAAACTTACTACCAATATTGTTTGGATGGTCCTTTATAAAGTTAATCTTTTTTATGCCAATTGGAAAATCAAAATGGACGCCACCGCAGGACTTGATTTAACATAGGATCCTATGGTGAAAAGTTAAAAAAGGCGTCTTCTCTTAAACCAGTTACCTAATATAAACAAAACTTACTAGCAATATTGTTTTGATGGTCCTCTATAAAGTTTATGTTTTAATGACAATTGGAAATTCAAAATGGCCTCCAACTCAGGACGTAGTTTAACCATGGACCCTATGGGAAAAAGTTAAAAAAAGGCTTCTTCTCTAAAACCGGTTAACCAATGGAAACAAAACTTACTAGCAATATTGTTTGGATGGTCCTCTTTATAGTTTATGTTTTTTATGCCAATAGGAAAATCAAAATGGCCACCACAGCATTACATAGATTAAAAGTGGACACTATGGGTTTAAAAGGTTTCTTCTCTGAAACTGATTAACCAATAGAAACGAGAAACAAAACTTACTGACAATATTTTTTGGATGGTCTTCTTTAAAGTTTGTTTTTTATTGCCAATTGGAAAATCATAATGGCCACCACCCCAGGACTTAGTTTAACATAGGACCCTGTGGGCAACTTAAAATAAAATCTTCTCTATAAAACTGGTTAACCAATGGAAACAAAACTTTCTAGCAATATTGATTGGATGGTCCTCTTTAAAGTTTATTGAAAATTACAGGACTTAGTTTAACATCAGGGAAATGCCATATTCATTGCCTATAAAATCAGGTGAGCAATACAGGCTCTTAAGAGCCTCTGGTTTCTCTGGGCATCTGCACTTTCTGTCCCACATCGAAAGTTTCCAAAGGTATATTTAGCCAATGTGTTTCAATCCATTCCTTTGATGTCTTTATCTGTTGTTATTAGCTAAAAACAAATTTGTTATCTCATTCAAGATACATATATACAATTCATATACATACATTGATAATGTGTGTTCTATTCAGAATGGTGAAAAAGATAGTGTTTATTTTGAAGAAACTAAGAATAACTGTATAAAAAAAAGTCACTTTCACAACATCTTTGCTACAACAATCCTTATAAATTTCTTTCAAACTGTACTATTGTTAGTTTAAATTTTTAGCTCACCTGACCCAAAGGGTCATGTGAGCTATTGTTATCACTTTGCGTCCGTCGTCGTCGTCGTCGGCGTCTGTAAACTTTTTACATTTTAATCTTCTTCTCTTAAACCACTTGGCCAATTGAAACCAAACTTGGCCATAATGTTCATTGGATGGACCTTTACAAAGTTTGTGTTTTTTATTTTGATTGGTAAACCAATATGGCCGCCACCTCAAGACTTAGTTTAACATAGGACCCTATGGGAAAAAAGTTAAAAAGGGCTTCTTCTCTGAAACCGTTTAACCAATCAAAACAAAACTTACTAGCAATATTGTTTGGATGGTCCTCTATAAAGTTTGTGTTTTTGATGGGAATTGGAAATTCAAAATGGCTGCCACCGAAGGACTTAGTTTAACATAGAACCCTATGGGAAAAAGTTTTAAAAGGCTTCTTCTCTGAAACCGGTTAATCAATGGAAACAAAAACTTACTAGCAATATTGTTTGGATGGTCCTCTATAAAGTTTGTGTTTTTTATGGCAATTGGAAATTCAAAATGGCTGCCACCGCAGGACTTAATTTAACATTGGACCCTATGGGAAAAAGTTTGAAAGGCTTCTTTTCTGAAACCAGTCAACCAATGGAAACAAAACTTACTAGCAATATTGTTTGGATGGTCCTCTATAAAGTTAATGTTTTTTATCCCAATCGGAAATTCAAAATGGCCGCCACCACAGGACTTGGTTTAACATTCGACCCTATGAGAAAAAGGTTTAAAAGGGCTTCTTCTCTGAAACCGTTTAACCAATCAAAACAAAACATACTAGCAATATTGTTTGGATGGTCCTCTATAAAGTTAATGTTTTTTATGGCAATTGCAAATTCAAAATGGCCGATACCGCAGGACAGTTTAACATAGGACCCTATGGGAAAAAGTTTTTAAAGGCTTCTTCTCTGAAACCGGTTAATCAATTGAAACAAAAACTTACTAGCAATATTGTTTGGATGGTCCTCTATAAAGTTTATGTTTTTTATGGCAATTGAAAATTCAAAATGGCAGCTACCGCAGGACTTAGTTTAACATAGGACCCTATGGGAAAAAGTTTTTGAAGGCTTCTTCTCTGAAACCGGTTAATCAATGGAAACAATAACTTACTAGCAATATTGTTTGGATGGTCCTCTATAAAGTTTATGTTTTTTATGGCAATTGGAAATTCAAAATGGCCGCCACCGCCGCAGGACTTAGTTTAACATAGGACCATATGGGCAAATAAAAAAAATCTTCTTTATACAACCGGTTAACCAATGAAACAAAGCTTTCTAGTAATATTGTTTGGATGGTCCTATTATATATAAAGTTTATTGAAAATTACAGGACTTACTTTAACATCAGGGAAATGCCATCTTCATTGCCTATAAAATCAGGTGAGCGATACAGGCTCTTAAGAGCCTCTGGTTTATATAAAATATAGCTGAAATATTGCTTGCTGGATGTAAAACAACAATCAATCAATCAATTTAAAAAAAAAAGAAATATGAAACCCCAGTTTGAATAGCTTTTTAGTAGTGACCTGTCTAGAACACAGAATCTGCATGATCTATGTACCAAACTCACTGATCACATCTGTAGAAGTGTGAAATATTAACACCATAGGCTGGTGCTGCTGGAATGTTGCTATCATAAACAGGATGTTGACCATTGGAAAGTTTTCGTAATCATATTTGTTTTTGAGTATAGTTTGTATTTTCCACGAGTCTCAGGGGCTTAGCTGACCCTTGTGCCATGTGCAAGCAAATTTAATTAGACGAGGGGTCTGGGGACCGCCTTAGGTCCCCAGCAGGTCCAGGGCTGGGCCCTGGTAGGGGGACCAGGGGGGCAAAGCCCCCTCAAGCTCCTGCATTTTGGGGTTTTAAAGAGTTTAATCTATACATAAATTAAATGACAAAAACAAACGTTTTTTACCTTTTTTATGTTTAGCAGTATGCTTAACAAATGGATTTCATTTAAAACAAAGATTTTTTATCTAATTTAAAGATACTATACACCAGTAATTTTTCATTTTAAACTCAAGCGGTAAACAAACTTTTTGACGAATACTATTAAAATAATGTTAATTAAAGGAAACCAGAATACAATATCAAGCTAATGCATAGATCAAAGTCCGTCAAGTGCTGATCACTTTTACGGGTCAGTGTTTTTCTGTTTTTTTTTTCTTCAGGTTTTTTTTGTTGACAATCTGATGTGCAAGCAAATGATTTTTTGCTTGTATGGGAGCTACGTGCCCGAGTCTATTTATAAAATATACTGGAAAAATAGATGCCATTAAAACAATGCAAGGTTTTCTTTTCCTCAACACATAAAGAGTATGCACTAAAAGATTTGTGTAAGAATTATAGTTGTATACTATTATTTGACAGCAAATGAAATGACAGAGGTAAAAATTATTTGTTCACATACCATAATTTCATAATTACCTTGATTCTTAATTAATTTCTCCAATTTGTGAAATTGTGAGATGCAAAACTGGTATACTATCATTTATAAGCACATCTCCATTATTGATTCATTGGAATTTCCTCATAATATTGTTTTAGTTCTCTGTAAATAAAATAATTAAAAAGTCAGTTATGACACAATTAGAAATTAATCATAATATGTAACATATGGATGGAATAAACCACATTATACAGTATAGCCTAACTTGGGTCACATGATGCATTCATAGGTGGATACAATTTTAAGTCATTTATTGTCTCATTGTGAATTGATAAATGTGCAAATTTAGTTTAAAAATTAAATTAAAATATCAGGAAATTGTTTATACAGGTTAAACTCACATAACCTACTCTGGATCTGTTTGCACCATTCATAAACCTCATCACAGTTTTTATAGACCCAAAGAAGGTTATATTTCTGATTTTTTTAAAAACTTGAAATAATCTTAAAATAACATTAATTTCAATTAATTTAATCACAAATGAGTTTAGATTTAGAATTTATGTTCTAAATATATTGTCCCAAGTTCAAGTTACAATAATGTAGTTCCTTTTATCTTTTTTCTTTTTTTTTATGGACGGAGTAATGGGACCTCTTTGTACCTCCCTCCTTTAAAACAAAAATGTTACAAAATTGTTCAATAACAAGAGTGAAACTTAATAGAGTAACATGTGTCCATTTGTAATTTAAATAAGTACATATATTGTATTGTATGCAACTCCATGGTAACAGAACCAATTTTAACAAATTATCATGTTGTTGCTTAAGCATCATACATGTACATCCTATAAGAACATACTGGTGTCATAAAGTTTGTATGGTAATTGTTTGTTTGGTTGTTTTCTATGATGTTTAATGCCACTTTCAGCAATTTTTAGCTATATCATGGCATCCAGTTTTTATTATTGAGGGAGGAAGTTGGAGTACAAGGAGAAAACCCACCACCTTCCATAAGAAAACTGGCAATCCTCGTCAATTATGATGGGTGAATGGCATACACTGCCTGCAAGGAGACTTGTACCCGCAACCTCAGTGTTAACTAGCACATGATTAACCACTCTGTCACTATAGCAATTTTTCTTGAAATTATATATCTTGTTGCACATTCAATTCCATACCATAATACGGTGACATCTATTTACACTAAAAATTACTACATGTAGTACTTGGATCTCTTTAAATGTGAGCTTTAAGTGAATAGTCCTGTTCCAGCTGAGACAGATCAACATGTCATCCCTGCATTTTCGATTCTGATTTTAGTTAAATAACACATTTACATACACATATCTTGAAAATGAAGGAAATATAAAATTGGCTTGAAAAACATTTACATACTTTTAAGCTTATCTTCATAATTATATGCATCATCCTCAATTATCCATGGATATTCACAGAATCTGGATTTTAGATAATGCAGGTGGGGTTCTGAATTTTCCTTGCCAAAGATATTGTTTCTGTTTTTAACTGGGGGAAAAATTAGGAATAATCTATTGAAATAATTGTAATAGGAATAATCAATTGAAAAAATATTTCAAATTAACTTTTATAGTTTTGCAAGTGTTACAAACCTTTAAATGTTAAAATTGATATTAATTAAAATGCAGGCTGAAACAACTCAATTTTAAACTTAAATTTTTTCTCTCTGATAAATTTCTGGTTGTCTTTTTGATAAACTGAAAAAAATGTATACTATACAGTGGCAGTTATATTACAAAAGAAAAACCAATACCATGTAGCTTTAATTTTATTACACCACATTAATCTAATATGTGAAATTTATCTACATGCAAGCAAGCTACTGAATAGTCATGACCTACCCTGGCCCCAGCACCATAAAATCTTATATTTTGCTGAACATGAAAATTAACTATGTTACATTGACAACAAAGGAAAGCTAAAGTTTTGACTGGACGAAACTAAGAAGAATTAAAAAAAATCAGCAAATATTTTTTTATTGCACTGGGCCTGGTCCTATAAATATAACTTGAGACATTTTCAATTTAATTTTAAGTAAAATGTTTTGCCCAGCATGAAAATGTCCTAAATTACCATGAAAACAGAAGATATTGTTATTTTTGATTCAGCAAAGAACTTTTTATGAGGCCCAGCTTTGTTTTCCTGTCTTGTGTCATTATTGTTATCTGAAAGGCAAACGGAGCAATTCTCACGTAAAAAACATTCACAATGTCATTACATATCATGTTTTAAGTTTTCAATTAATATATAAAGTTCTTTAAAATACAAAATTACCGAATATTTCGCATCAAAGGGCAGACATCAAAGAGAATATTCTCACAGCGCTATCACAGCAGACGAGCACGTACACATTAAAAAAATCCAAACAAAGAGAACCGTCCGGCACCAGGAACAATTTTTTTGTATAGTATATTATTATTATTATTATTATTATTATTGTAATTATTATTTTTGTACCTATGTTATAAAGAAATATCTTGAATGTGTGTAGAAAATATAACGTTATAGACATTTATCAGACGCTGTAAAATTTTGGTCTTTAACTATTTAGATTTCGGTACCTTACGGTTCTCTAAAAAACGTAAACAAAAATCTATATATAGAATACTTATCTTGATCATCGGATACCATACAGAACTAGCACATCTGTCGAATTGAAGCATGAAACAATCTTTAGAACAATTCTTGTTTAGTTTTTGATGTTTGTTCATTTTCTACATAAATAATCTAAATACGAATTTCACAAACAAACCGCACAGCATATTCGCAATATTTAATATCGAACCGTTTTTACCCAATGAGGCTGTTAAATTCCTGATACGTTCCGATCATCTTATCTTTACTGGAACATCATTCGACGAGGACAACAATTTTGACAAATCGCGGGACAAGGCACTGTTTCCTGATGGACCTTCTAGATGAGCATGTGGCAGCGGACAATCATTAGGAATTACATAATTGAATAAAATATTTAAAAAAAAATACTATTGTTTTCTTTTATCAGAATGTTGTGCATTTTCTTTGTATCTGTATGTCTTACAAAATCTACTATCCACCCTGTCTGATTGATATTGCTGTGTAAGAGAGGGCACATTTTTTTTATAACCATGTATGGCCATCCAATTTGATTAACCGGGTTAACAGTAGGTGGCTACATTAATTGCATATTTTAAAGTTCTACAGATTTTACCAATTAACATTTTTAACATTAGCATCTATTAAATATGGGTAGTGCATTAATTTGAAGCATGTAAAAATTTCTCCTGTGTCACATGTGTGTCACATGTGTTAATATTCACATGCGTGTAACATATGTTAGACACGCATGTGAATGACATGTGTGCCACGCATGTGACACACATGTAAGGAAAACACACATGTATCACACATGTGAAACGCATGTGTTACATATGTGATCGGATACACACGTGTCACATGCGTGGCACTTTTAGCCTTTGGTAGAACCCTACAGTTCTTGAAAGAGAACAGTTTTTTGTTGGAATCAGACAGATGTTTAAGAAATACATTTTGGCGCTAAAGGTCTTGCAGAGACGTCATAATAGTGTGATGTCGTTGTCAAACTGCACTTTTGTTTCTTTTTGTGTTAAAAATAAAACACATTTGGACCTTTTGTTAAAGATTTCTTCATCCTATATATGACACACACTGATTACCATTTAAAATATAAACGCATCTTAAGTAATTTTTTGCAACTAACGGTTAGCAACACCCGGGTATATGACTTAGCATAGAGCCGGGTATATTGGTTTTGTAAAGACGTGTAACTGACCAATCAAATTCCAGGAATAATACCGATATGGGGATAATAGTTAAGGTACCCAGATCACAATTGACCACGTAATCATATTTGGTCCCTGATGTCTATTGTTTTTCAATGGTGCAGACCTGGGCAATGTTCGGAAAACATCTGAAATATTATTTGAGTAACTAATTTTTTTTTCTGTACATAAGGATATATCAATCCTTTACATTATATCAAAATTAAAAATTAAAATGTCTGAACCTCGAGTTTTTATTCATTGTAATTATGAAGAACTTGGCAAGTTTAATAAAAATTAAACGACAAAAAGTATTTGATTCAATATGCCTCCTTATACACCTAATGCAACTCGATTTGCAATGTTATAAAATGTTATAATCAACTGGACATTTTGTTTGCTTAAACATTGTGGTACACTGACTTTCTATATATTATCAAATAAACTTAAAACGGGACAAGATCATGAAATCCCATCAACTTTCGGGTAAGATTGCCCTGCATATGTGATATGAGATTATATTTATAATTTAAGAAATGTTCTGTCCATTTAGAATTTTGTTTATTATAACCCTTTCTGGTTAAAGGTATACAATCGAGTATAATGGAGATTTTTGCATACATTCCACAAGTGATTATCACACCAAAATTGTTCCAAGTTTAATTGTGTGGTTAACATATTTGCACATAAAATTGCAACCTAGTCATTTCATGCTTATCTTACATGTTACATTTATTATAACTCAATTATTGTTTGCATTTTAGGTCTCGAAGTGTCTTGGTTGGAACGTTGCCCAGAAGCTAAACATCTCAGACGATTGGTTGCTATGCTCAGTCCTGAAGATTCCTACAGTCTTTTTTTTAATCTTGGCTGCCAGATTAGAAAATGGCAAAATTTGGAAAATCAGTTCAATATGCGAGATGCTGAGGATAGGTATTTTCATGCACTTTGGCACTGGAGGGAAAATACGAATAATCCAACATTCCAACTACTGTTAGAAGCATTTCAAAAAATCGAAATTAACACTTGTGTATTGTGCAAGGTATGATTTTGACCTGTTTAATTTTTTAATGATTGTTTAATAATTTTACATTATACTAATAGTCAATTTTAAAATAAGAAAGTATTGTAGTAACGTGTGAAACAGATAATTATTATGTCTCCCCACACTTTGATGGGTAGACATAGTGTTGTTGTCTTGTCTGTACTTCTGTCTGTCTGTCCGTCCTACATTTTGTCAGGGAAACTCCTGAATTTGATGAATTTAGAGCACTATATATAGTTGAACTTCGAAATTTCACGTTATATATTACTACACCAGCTTGTCAGTGCTTCTACTACAGTACTGAACATGATTTATGAAACTTTGTATGGATTGAGGGCACAATATGTAGTTGTGCATATTAAGGCAGTTTTTTTATGCAGGGGAATTTTGTGGGACTTACTTCCCTTCAAAATTATTTATTTCACAATTGTCAATGCATGTCCTCTTAAACTACCAAACAAAATTTAGGAAACTTGAAATGGATTTGGTACACATTACCAACTTCCATTGATTAGATACATTTTACATCCAAGGATAATTTTGTTGTACGGGGAGACAGACAAATACAAATTTTAATCTTCTTTGTTTTTACCTTTCCTGGACCCAGGGTCCATGTGTGAGCTTTTGTCATCACTTGGTGTCTGTCATCAGTCGTAAACTTTTTAGACAAAATGCAAACCAGGGTTAAAGTATGATGAAGTTGGGTGGGAAAATAGGGTATCTATTTTGTGTAATCAACTTCTACAGCTTTCAACCCAGATCTCTGACTTCACAGAAAGATTGCACATATATTGAAGTTGTGCACCTGCTATTATGGAAGTGTCCTAGGATTGTTTTTCTAATTTTTCGGCCTTGGGAGCTTAGTCATTTTTCAGAACATTTGCGGAGGATGGTAGCTATTTTGTGTAATCAACTCCTCCTACAGTTTTTAACCCAGATCTCTGAATCTTATCAAAAAGTGTGTACATGTATTGACATTGTCTATTATGGAAGTGTTCCAGGGTTTTTTGCCTAATTTTCCAGCATGAGGAACTTTTCATAACATTTGCAGAAGACGTCACCTACATCTATTACACAGACCCAAAACCTTCTTCTGTCAAATTGTACACCATTCCCTATTTATTAAGGCACTTTTTTGCAACGGGGTCATTTCAGACTTTTGCGCTCTTTCAAAAACGTTCTTATCTAAAATCACTTGGCCATTTTAACTTGGCCACAAATGTCCTTACGGTACCTTGTTTCAAATTGTACCAATGGTGTTATGATTAATGGACAAAGCAAGAAAATGGGTATCAACACCTTTATCAGTCAATATCTCAAAAATGATAAAAGCTATAGAGAAAACTGTCAAATTGATCACGACATTAAGCTGATCAAAAGTTCCTATTAGTCTGAAGTTGTGTAATGACTTTCTGAAGGAGTTATTGCCCATAAATTACAGTTTTTTATCAACTTTTCAGTGTTTGTATTGCCTGCTACAATAGTCAATATGGGAATCCAGAAAACACTTTATGCTCAACCTGTATTTCCATCATATTGGTCCAGTGATAGCTTATGAAAAGTTCTCGCCGGTCTGCCACCTGTCTCCGGACCTTGACATCAATTTCACGGTCCAGAGACTATGGTTTTGTTATGGCAGTTCCTCTATAACCATGTATGGTAGGATGACAATATTTGGTATATAGGTTGCTGATGAATAGTACATGTCTGTCTGGTAGGTGTCTCCTGACCTTGACCTCAATTTTCACGATCCGTGACTATGTTCAAAATTTTGGAATAGGGCAGTTCCTCTGAAACCATGCATGGTAGGATGACAATATATTGTATATAGGTTGCTGTTGAATAGTACATGACGTCAATTACTACGTGTTAGTTTTTGGATTACAGCAGTTCTTACGTAACCATGCATGATAGGAAGACAATATTTGCTGTACATGTTGCTGATGAATAGTACATGACTGTCTAGTGGACTTCACCTGACCATGACCTCAATTTCATGGTCCAGTTACTGTGTTAAAGTTTTTGGATTGGATCAGTTTCTCTGTAGTGATGCATTGTATATTTTAAATGATAACAGTTTAATGCTATTTATGTGAATGCAGGCGAGATATTTTTGTCCACACATGTTGTGTTATAATTTGAAGTCTATAAACAGTAGAGTAAAACTGTAAATTCCAAAATTATCCTGAAGAATAAGGCGTACACATTTTTTATATTTTTTCAGACATTGTCTGATTGCACCTTATGGGAGTTATTACCCCGGATAAAAAATGTCATGAAATTTTTAGTTTTTGCCCAGGAACTTAAAAGCTATAACAACCAGACTGAAATTGTATATTGCAAAAATTTAAAGACAGCTCAAAGTCATTTGTGTTCAAGGTTAGCGATTAGGGGGCTGGGAGCCTCTAGTTGTTATCTTAATATTAAAAATTGCAACTCAACATTATAAACAAATTATAATAACATTTTTTTATGCAGGTTGTTCGTGACATAAAGTTAGAAGAAGGTTGGTATACATGTAATAGTAACGTGTATTTCACTTAACTTGAAGTTTGTGTGATTTTAATCATATTTCTGGACAAATTCTTATATTTTGATCAGGCCATGAATATTTTAACAAAATGAAGTCATGACTAAAAAATAAAAGACAAGTTTTACTATTCAGCTTTCAGTGAACAATTGTGAACTAATGTCATTACTTTGTTGTCATCATCATCTGTGCAGTTTTTATTTTAATCTTCTTCTCACTCCACTGGGCCAATTGAAACAAAAGTTGATTACAATGTTTATTTAATGGACCGTTACACATTTTTATTTTATTATAATCAGTAAACCAAAAAAAGAACTCAGTTTAACATAGGACCTTATGTGAAAAAAGGCTTCATTGAAACCAGTTAACCAATTGAAATAAGATTTGTCCCCCTTATTCATTGGATGGTCCTCTGTAAAGTTTTTTTTTTATGAGAACTATATAAAATGTCAACAACAAATATAAAATGGCCACCACCACAGAACTTATTTTAACATAGGAACCTAAAGTTCTCTGAAGCCAGTTAATGTTTAACATAGGGCCTTATGGAAAAATGTTCTCTGAAACCTGTTAACAAAATGAAACAAAATTTAAAACTATTATTTATTGGATGGACGTCTATAAACTTTGTGGGGGCTTTTTGCCTATTCGAAATTTAAAATGGCTGCCACAGCAGGACTTAGTTTAACGTAGGACCCTATGGGATAAAGTTTTAAAGGATTCTTCTCTAAAACGGATCAACCAACTGAAATAAAACTAATCACCAGTACTCATTGGATGGTTCTTAATAACGATTATGTTGCTTATGCCAGTAGAAAGTTACAGGACTTACTTTAACATCCAGGAAATGCCATAATTTCAAACATAAATCTGGTGAGAGAGCCTCTAGTTATTATTTGTTACTTCATTACTTGTTAATAGTTATTATGCAAGGAATTCTGTTTTGATTTCATTCCAGATACCTCTTGTGTGAGCTATTATCAGTAAGACATGTTAAGACTAGTAAGGAATGCTAAATCACTGCAATATTTTAAATTTACAAATATGGTTGAACAATGAACAATTTGAATACAGGACAATAATTTCACAGCAACTTTTCAAAAATAAACCATAATCATAACATCTGCAGTATCCTTTATTTAGTAATTGTGTATGTGTAAGAACAAAACCTGCTTGCTTACTGTGAAATCATTTTTTCGTGTTGTATCCAAGTAATTAGGAATCCAACAAGAACTAAACCTTATTAATTTGGAGCCATGGTCTGAAATATTTCCTTGATTTATTTGTGCATGTAATATGGTTGGGGTGGGTTTCTTTGGCTTCAATTATTTGGTAAAGTGTACGAAGACTTCTGGTCATGGATAAAACAAACTAGGTTTGGTTATAGAACATAAATAAAATAATAAAATAAAACGTTTGAACCGGAAGGAGCTTAATTTTATTGTCATTCATGGTCATCAGTGACCAAATATAAGAATGTATGTTGTTACTTACATGACTTCACAATATGTTAAGGCTGATAATTATATGACAATAGTGAAAAGATTAACATTTGAATAGTTGTGTTTTATTTTGGTGAACTATTCAAAATAGGTCGTTTTCTAGTAACAAAAAACCACCACCATGACACCAAATGAACACTTCAAATCAGAACCACTTGTGTAAACAGCAGCATGTTATTTAACTGTTGTGTCAATATAAATTATAAACAGTGGAAAGGATTTTGGGTTTATAATTATTTTTGATCGCTACTTAAGTTAGAACTGACAAACATTTTAACCAAACAATAAAATTTGATGCCCACAAAGAAAAGTACTTTCACAGTTTAAGCTGTAATACAAACACAATAATATTTAAAGTGTTCATTGTTTGTGGTATTTGGTCTTGTTTAACAGTTGAACATTAATAACAAGCAAAGTAAATATTAAATTCATGTTTTGGTATTAATCCATTTATCCATGTTTGTTAGATTTCCCAGGCGATATGACACGGATACCAGATGATGCAACATTGGAGAACTTGTGTCATCATGTAGGGAGTGCAACATTTCAACTTGGTATAGAATTAGGCCTGACTGTAACTGATCTTCAAAGCATTGAACGAAAGCATAAGGATCTAATGGAACAAACCCGGGAAGTGCTCAAGAAATGGAAGGAAAGCTTAAATCCGAAGGAACATGAAAGTCCAATTATAACACTTGCAAAATCACTGAAACGCGTTGAAAGAGTTAGACTCATTAGTTTTGTAAAAGACAATTGTATGACAGTACAACATCGGAGGACTTGCGACATAATGTAAGGAGTGCAAAATGTTAACCTCGATTAGAATTGGGACTCTCTGTTGCTTATCTTCATGATATTTAACGAAATCATACATACGGATCTAATTAATGGAACAAAATAGTGAATAGAAGGAAAGCTTCAGTTTTGAAGAACATGTCCAATTATGAATTAAATTTCCATTATTACACTTTCAAATTCACTGAAAAGTGTTAAAAATATAGACTTGTAAATTATTAAATAGATAATTTTGAGACTAAAGACAAACATTATAATGATACATGATCAAATAAATTTCACTGTATATACGGTAACCTTAACTATTGATATAATTCAAATGTGTATCAAATATTTTAATAGCTTTGTGTATCTTGTAGGTATTTATGCTTTTTTTCACTAAAATACTTCATTATCAATTTTTTAAAATCTTTTACGTCATAAAAAATGAATGTTGCCTAGTTGTGTCTCCCCCCACATGGTGGAGAGACATATTGTTTTTGTCATGACCGTCCGTCTGCCTGTCTGTCTGTCTTGTCCGTCTGTCCGTCACAAAGTTATTCCGCTCAACTCCTCTGAAACAACTCAACCAAATTTTATGAAACTTGTTATATAACAAGTACACAATATTTAGTTGTGCATATAACCAGGAAATTCTGATCCTCAAAATTTTGTGGGAGTTATGGCCCTTTGAATGTAGAATTTTCCCAAAATTCCTCATAAATCATGGTTTCCGATCAACTCCTCTTAAACTAATGAACAAAACTTTACGAAACGTGGTACATAGCAAGAACACCTTATGACGTTGTGCATATTACCAGACAATTTTTATCCTCAAAACTTTGAGGGAGTTAGCGGTTTTTGAACTTAGAATTTTTCCAGAAATTCTTCACAGATGGTGGTTTCCGCTCAACTCCTCTGAAACTGCTGCACCAAATTTTACAAAACTTGGTATGTAGCAAGTACACCATATTTACCAGGAAATTTTTATCCTCAAAATTGTGTGGTAGTTATCAAACTTTAAACATAGATTTTGTGCTGAAAATCCACATGGGGGACAGGGGGAGACATCGTTTTTGTGTGCAAAAACAAACTTTAATTAATACTCCTTTTTAACTGCAATTTGCATAGAAATAACTGCAATATTGATTTGATATGGGTAACAGTCAGTTGCCGTGTCTGGAAATCTCTCCTTGATCTGATTTCGTTTACATTTTTGTGGTTCTCTGACTGGTGTGATACAGGTTACAATTACTCTGCCTTGTGTTATACGGATGACCATTACGCACTGATTGTCCTTGCCCTTCTGCCCAAGTGTCACAGATGGCCGCTATTTGTTGAGGATATTTGGTTATCCGTCTTATGTGATATAGAAAACACATACTAGGGCAGTTCAGTGGTTCTTTCCCTGATGTAATACAAATGACAGCTAATTGTCGTGGTCTGTGATTCTCTGTCTGATGTGATACAGACTAATATCTTACTGGTCCGCAGTTCTCTGTTTAGTTATAGCCCTTGGTGGGAAGGAGAAAATCCATTCCATGTTATTAAGCATAGGCGGATACAATCCCCCCTGTAAAATTTACAAGGTGGACAAAATCCACCCCTTTAAAATTTTCAAGGCAGAAAAAATCCACCCCGAATCTGATTATGATAATACCGATAAGTATTGTACATCTCTTCGAGTTTTTCTTCTTGGTACTTGAAATGATGAATGAGACAAAGATTAAAACAAGGTTATTTATTTTTGTCACTGGGACACGTCGATATCGTTTGTATTGTTTGGTAAGACATTTGATCCCCCTTTCAGTATTATTTACTGAACAAACAATTTATTGAACTAAATTATGCCATTATTTTACTTAATAATAACTTATTAGTAAAGGCTATACCTGTTTAATTTTCTATAAGATGTACAGAATGTTTTGCTCAGGTAAGCGATATTTGTTTGATCAATACCAGTCTACTGTTAATTTACTGTCTACAAACACATTAATTAAATATCACTGCAAATTAGACATACAATTTTTTTTTAATTTGTTTTTTTGTAAAATATAAGGTTTTCAAGGTTTATCTCTATATGTACAGTGTCACCATTTAAGACAATTATCAACATTTTTGCTTTTATATTTTTGTAAACTTAAGCCCTAGGTCCCAGGCGGATCCAGGAATTTGTGCAAGGGGAGGAGTAAAAGTTCGACGAGGGGTTTGGGGGCCGCCAAAGCCAACCCGGCAGGTCCAGGGCAGCGCCCTGTTAGGGAGACCAAGAGGGGGGAGGCGAAGCTCCCCGTAAGCTCCGGGAATCTAAGCATTTGGTAGCCATCCAGACAAAGTTTTATAGACTCGTTTTTTTACTTTTGCCCCTTCTTTTAGCTGGCTTTATTTTGCAACTTTAACCATAAATAATGAATTTTCTTTAATGAAATAACATTTTCCTTTTCTTCGTTTTACCCTCTCGTTCTCTCGCTCTTTTTTAGCTCACCTGACCCGAAGGGTCATGTGAGCTATTGCCATCACTTGGCGTCCGTCGTCGTCGTCGTCGGCGTCGTCGTCGTCGTTAACTTTTCTTTAAAAATCTCCTCCAAAACCACTGAAGGGATTGCTTTAAAACTTTGCACACATCGTCAGTAAAATGTCCTCTACCAAGTTTGCCCAAATCATGGCCTCAGACCAACCAACATGGCCGCCATGGCTAAAAATAGAACAGGGCGGTCAAAATACATTTTTTTGCTTATAGTTCAAAAAGTATAACAGATACAGGAAAACTGAACAGACCTTCCTTCTTCAGCATCTAAAGCTCTACAAAACACTCTATGGGGTCAAAGTTGTATGATGACTCCTTGTAGGAGTTGTTGCCCTTTAATTGTCAAAATTGATGATTTTTGCCATTTTTGCCTTAAAATCTTGAAAATTATTAGAACTAGAGAAAAAGTTAGCATTGCTTAATTGTTCTGCTCTATGAGGGCTACAAAAATGACTTAAGGGTCAAGATTGTCTGATTAACCGTTTAAGAGTTATTCCCCTTGAACTGTTTTTTTTAATCGGTTTTAATTGATTTTTAAAAATCTTCTCCTCTGAAACAACTGAAAGTAATGCTTTGATACTCTGTACACATCATCCGTCAAATGTCCTCAACCAAGTTTGCACCAACCATGGCTGCAGATTAACCAACCTGGCCGCCACATGGCTAAAAAAAGAACCGGGGGGGGTGGGGGGGGGTTCAAAATACAATTTTTGGCTTATATTTCAAAAAGTATAACAGATACAGGAAAACCGAAGAGACATGTCTTCATCGGCATCAAAAGCTCTACGAAACACTCCATTGGGTCAAAGTTGTATGATGACCACTTATAGGAGTTATTGCCCTTTAATTGTCAAAATTGATTATTTTTGACATTTTTGCCTCAAAATCTTGAAAATTATTAGAACTAGAGAAAAAGTAAGCATTGCTTAATTGTTCTGCTCTATGAGGGCTACAAAATTGGCTTTAGAGTCAAGATTGTCTGATTAACCGTTTAAGAGTTATTGCCCTTGAACTGTTTATTTTAATTGGTTTTAATTGATTTTTTAAAATCTTCTCCTCTGAAACCACTGAAAGTACTGCTTTGAAACTTTGTACACCTCATCCGTCAAATGTCCTCAACCAAGTTTGCACCAACCATGGCTGCAGATTAACCAACGTGGCCGCCATGGCTAAAAAAAGAACGGGGGGGGGGTTCAAAAGATAATTTTTGGCTTATAGTTCAAAAAGTATAACAGATACAGGAAAACCGAAGAGACACGCCTTCATCGGCATCAAAAGCTCTACGCAACACTCCATTGGGTCAAAGTTGTATGATGACCCCTTATAGGAGTCATTGCCCTTTAATTGTCGAAATTGATTATTTTGGACATTTTCGCCTAAAAATCTTGAAAATTATTAGAACTAGAGAAAAAGTTAGCATTGCTTAATTGTTCTGCTCTATGAGGGCTACAAAAATGACTTTAGGGTTAAGATTGTCTGATGAACCGTTCAGGAATTATTCTCCTTGAACATTTTTTTAGACAATTTTTACTTGATTTTAAAAAATCTTCTCCTCTTTAACTCATTAAAGGACTGCTTTGAAACATTGCATTGCACACATCATCTTTAGGACGTCCTCTACCAAAATTGTGCAAATCATGACACCTGACTACCTACATAGCTACGTTGGCTTAAAATAGAAAAGGGGGGGGGAGTAAGAGAGTTTTCGATTGATAGTTAAAAAAGTATAACAGGTATAGCAAATTTGAAGTGAACCTCCCTTCTCCCTCTAAGCATCAAAAGCTCCTCCTTATAGGAATTATTTCCCTTAAAAGGTCAAAATTAATGACTTTTCAATTTGCAGAAGTGTAAGGCAATTCCTTATAGCAAAGAAAAGCTGGATAAAAAAGGGTTGTTTGGTTTCAGGTTCAGGTGAGCGATACAGGCTCCTGGGAGCCTCTAGTTTTATTTATTTTTTATTTTTTAAGAGGGGCGTACGCCCGGTACGCCTTTCCTTGGATCCGCGCCTAGGTCCATCAAATTTGGCCAAGTGGTAGCTTTTGATGAGTATTTTCCAGTAACCTGACCTGGGGTCTCGGTGGCCGAGTGGTCAATGTAGTTCGTCTACTATTGATCACGTGGTCTATCAACAGGTTCGATTCCCACTGCAGGCAGGGTGTACTCCACTCCAATATTAATTGACAAGGATTGCCAGTTTTCCTACCGCAGGTCGGGGGTTTTCTCTAGGTACTCCGGCTTCCTCCTCCAATAAAAACTTGACGCCATGATATAGCTGAAAATTTGCTGAAAGTGGCGTTAAACACCATCAAACAAACAAACAAACAAAAACAAGACCTCAATTTCATGGTCTAGCGACTACGTTAAAGTTTTTTGATAAGGACAGGTCCTCTGTAACCATGCAAGGTACGATGACAATATTTAGTATGTAGGTTGCTGATGAATACTACATGACTGTCTGCTAAATGTCGCCTGATCTTGCCTTCTGTCTCATAGTCCAGAGACTATGTTAAATTTTTGGATTTGGGCACTTCCTCTGTAACCATGCAAGGTAGAATGACAATATTTGGTATATATGTTGCTGGTTAATAGTACATGACTGTCTAATGTCACCTGACTTTGACCTCAATTTCACAATCCAGCGACTACATTACAGTTTTTTGGATTTGGGCAATTCCTCTGTATCCATGCATGGTAGGATGACAATAAGTGGTATATAGGCTGCTGTTGAATAGTAGATGACTGTCTGGTAGGTGTCACCTGACCTTGACCTCTTTTTCACGGTCCAGCGATTATGTTGAAGGTTTTAGATTCGGGCAGCGCTCCACTGTAACCATGCATGATAGGATGACAATATTTGGTACATAGTATATAACTGTCTGGTAGGTGTCACTAGACATTGACCTTAATTTTACGGTCCAGTGACTATGTTAAAGTTTTTGTATTAGGTGCGTATTTCTGCATTGTATTTTTTAAAGACCAATCGAATTGCGCATGTTGGTTTTACACGTTATTTTTTCGATATTCGTTTATGACGTCGTCGTTGTCAAAATTCCGCAATATTTTTATTTCAGTAACCATAGGCTTTATGGATAGATTCAAAGGTCAGTTTATAAGAAAGAAAACAACAGAGCCTTGAAGAATTAGGAACAAAACAACCAGTAATCACTTTGAAATAGCAAACATATACCACTGGAAGATCTATTGTACTTTCGTGTTAATATCCTGTGAAACAAATCTAGAAACGGTATTGCAGTCTGTATGAAAAAAAACGCGCCCATCTCTTCCTGCCATACCTGGCCTTAACACATTTTTTAAAAATGTTTCTTCCTCTGATTCGGTGACCATATATTTTTATTTCTTCAACTTATTGAGTAAGGTATTCTATATGTTCTGTGCAAATATAGTTTTATTATACCCCGCTCGACAGAGTCGGGGGTATATAGTACGTGGTCCTCATGTCCGCCCGTCCGTTCGTCCGTCTGCAGATTTGGTTTCCTATTAAGTATAATTCGAGAAGTTTACATCTGATTTAAATGAAACTTTGGGATACTAGTATTGTTATAAATCAGGTTGGTAAGAAGCCTATCGATTTTGAGGGAAATTCGTCAAATTTCAAGGTCGCAGTCCACGAAAAACATTAGAAATTTCAACAAAAATGTAGTTTCGGACAGAAACTCAAAAAGTGTGCATCCGAGTTATATGAAACTTTGTGATTTTGTTATATATCAGGTTGGTAAGAAGCCTATAGATTTTAGCTGAAATTCGTCAAATTTCAAGGTCGCAGCCCATGAAAAACATTAGAAATGTTTACAAAAAGTTGTTTCCGAACAATAACTCAAAAAGTTTGCATCCGATTTGAATGAAACTTTGGGATATTGTTATATATCAGGTTGGTTAGAATCCTATCGATTGTGGGGGAAATCTGTCAAATTTCAATTTCGTTGCCCTACGAAAAACTTTAGAAATTGTTACAAAAGCGGGGGTATCAGTGATCGCAAGATCGACTTTGTCTAGTTATCATAGGTCACTTTTTTTTAGATCTTCGATTTTGTGTATTCCGAATCCTAACAAAAATGGCTGGAAAGTATAAATTCCACATTATGTTTGAAACACGCTTTTTAAAAAAACAGATTATTGCATATTTGATTTCTTCATATACCATGAAGCCTTCAATACATTTGGTGTTAATTCTAACAAAACTGCCGGTTATTTATTTTTATTTCTATTTTAAGAAAAACTTCCGTCTCTTTTGCAACACGCCAAGTTTGTCTTTTATTCTTTTAAAACTATTTAAAAAAATAATATAAATCAAACCAGCTTCATTTTGAAAAGACGAGAAAGTAAAATTTATATAAGCTCCGATTGGTAAAGGTAGTTGTTATCTACTATTTATAAATATCAAATATCAACTATTATTGATCCCATGCCTGCCAGAACCAAGGGAGAAGTTTTGAGGCTTACTGAAGACATTTGCACAATTACACACAAATAAAAAAGAAAAATTACCTACATTTCACGTCTATTTGTATGTTTCTTATCATAACTCAAATCATTGCATTGTATCACACGTGGCGTTATAACTAATTTCAGGTACGGTTTACTGAGCTATTGCGCGATAATATAGTTCGATGTTTGCATTTACCGAAGTAAGTACTTTCTATCTGTAATATTGTTTTGACTATTTTTCAGGTGAAAAACAGTATGTTTTTTAGTGCGAAATGTAATAATTTTGTTCTTTGCATTTGAATAAAAATATAATTCTGTTCATATATTCTTACGCGATCAAGCTGGCTAGTTGTTGTATTCATTACATTATGTGCACGTGATTATGTGTCATAACCATTTATTGTAAATCACGTGTTGTAAATGTGTTGAACAAATAAACATTTCGTACTATTATCATAAATGCTCTCATCTGAATTTAATTATATAACAAGAAAAGATATGCGTTAAACCCATATCCAGAGATGTTCGATTTATATGTTATATTACATCCCATTTGGTTTAATTTTTTTTTTCAATTTGTTTTATTTAAAATTTTATCATATATGCTGTAAAGACGATTGTGAAAGGCAAGAAATAATCATCTTGATTATAATATCTCAACTTTGAGAAGAGTACTGTAATAAAAAAAGCAAAGTTTTCGAAGGACATATATATGTTTACCAATAAAAATACATTGACCATAGTCAAGTGGTTCTGTGGGGGAAAATGTGAATGTAAGATCGGCAGTTATCGCGTCCTCGGAAAATCAAAGAAAACATACCGACAAGTTACAATTTTTATTGATTTAATTTTACTGTAATTAAAATTGTTTCAAAAGATTTGCAATTAAATGTATTTTAAACGTCAAACTAGCATTCATGTGCATAAACATTGCTAAGAACTTTATAAAATTTTCAGAATTTAAAATAAAAAAAAACAATTAGAAGAAGAGTCTTATTTTGCAAAACAATTGATGAGATTATTAACTTCTACAATTATTTTCAACAATATAAACTGTTGATGACCTTTATTCGAACGTAACTGAATTTTTTTCTGTTGTATTATTATATATATAACTTGCTTCGTTAAAATATCTTAACATAAAAATTTGTTAAATCTTGAATTAAATAAAAATCTATATCTTTTGTGTCTTTTTATTATTGAGAAATTTCTTTTCCCTACTAATTTCTACTACATTTTTCACTGATTCAGACATCAATTTTTTTAAATAACATGCCTATTTGAAAATCTAATTTTGTATATATAGTTTCTTCTCACACAGCCAATAATACAATTGGTACAGAGAAAGTACAAACAAAACAACAGGTTATATACAATATATATCAAAATCATAATCTAATTTAGCCATTTTAGCGGCTTATTATGCGAGTCTGATTGGTCTTTCATTTTTACCTTTCATCAAAGTTCAGTGTCGGGTAATAAATAATAAATTAGCAAATAAACAAGGCACATCTAATATACAATTACATCACATAAATATCTCTGCCCCCTCCCTAAAACCACCACTACCACACACGAATCGTTCACGAGAGTTTGGGATTTCGAAACCGTCAATAAACAAAACCCAGGGAAATTAAATTTAATGTTCAAGATGACTAATTTTCTGCGTAAAAGTTCCATTTTCTACCTTATTAATTATGAAATAATCCAGAAATAAGTTTTCTGGATGAGTGGTCACAAGCGCGTTAAACAAAATCTAATCCAAAAATAAAACTTGAGGCGGATCTGTTCATATTACCGAGATACTGGTAAAGCGCGCATTAATATGCAATTATGTACATCTTTATTTCTTCTTATTAGATCAGGACAAAAAAAAACGTATTTTAAAGCTTGAAGGATTTAACAAATACGAAAAACTGTAATTTAAATGTTTTCTTTAATATTAAATTTGCCATTTTATCACTTACAACATGAACTATATTGTAGAGTATGACTTTTACCTTTTTGCTCAATTTACCCGAAAACAATTATATATCATTAAGAGATAATAAGAAGAGATAACATATGAAAACAATTATATATCATTAAGAGATAATAAGAAGAGATAACATATGATTAACGCATTGTAAATATGTCCAATATTATAACATAAATGCACATTCAATCTGCTTTCATCTGAATTGTTAATGTATAATTAACGCATTGTAAGTATGTCCAACAATAATAAACTTCTTGCTACTGTTTTAATGGTGTATTAAACAATTTTCGTGATGTAAACAGTTAATATTCCATGGCTGCCTGTGCTGCTGCAGCTGATCATCATGATGTCCTAACAGTAAACACGATTTACACATGTACTTCTTTGCAAAATAAAATAATACATAAATCAAAATGTATTCAGAATTTCGAATATTTTTAAAACAAACGAAAACCAGTCCTTTATCCCAATTCGGATTGCAGATTTAACAAACGGTACAAATGTAAATAATTTGGGACAAAGATGGCGTTGACGAGGTCTCATTCCATCGTAAATGTTGCATTTGAAAGAAAAACATGTCGTCAAACTTTCAAGTCGAATAATTATTCAGTGAGCACTGAAAGTCTCAGTAAATTATTTCTTATACAGAAAATGTATCAATGTCGATGTTTTGGAGACGGAAGGTTCACCCAAACTTGACATTTGAGTTTTGACCTTGCATACATTACTTTTAATAGTTGTGTACAGTACTGCTCAAATTTACCATGTCGCTTTCTTGCATCAAGTACTTTTTAGTTTAGAAATAATCATTAAACACACCCGGAAAATATTCTTTTGATGATTTTTCTTATTAATAAATTGTTGTATTGTATGAAGACAGAAATATAGTCTCGATAAAAGTTGTTATTTGTTACAAAATATGTGGCCTTGATTGTATGTCGCCAAAAACCTATTAATGTATGTAACAAAACTCCTGAACATAACTGAAATACTGCTCGCTGGACATAAAGCAAACATCTATCCAAACAATCAATCTATTTTCTCTATAAAGCATGACCAATACACGTTTATTGACGTTCTTTTATTGGTTTTAGATCAAGTTGAATCCAATTATCATCATAACAAATGCTTATCTATGTTTCATTTAAATTGTTGTCAGCAACGAATAAAACAGCGAAATTTATTGCGTCACGTTTTAGAAATTAAGGTCCGTAACACCGTTTGTGAGCGCTGAAACACTAAAGACATTTAAATAATGTGTCACAACTGCTAAAATACATTGAAAAGCACTTCAGAACATCATTAATATATTACTTATATTTAGCACCTAACTGCAAAATCATTTAAAATGCAGTGCCTTTATTGTACGTAACATATAATGTACGTAATGTTAATGTATGTAACGGTAATTTACGTTACATTACATGTGATGTTATATATTATTTTCCATTACACTATTTATTGTAGATGAGTTTGAGACAATAAACTTATTTATATTTGTATTTGTATTGTAATAATCTCTCATATTACAATACAAAATGGGTTCCTGTTTTAATCCTCCATTACTTTAATTGAGTTTCCCCGATATGGTTCAACCATATCTTCTCTTGTTTCTATATATATTGTAGGCTGCATGCCTTGTAATCTCATAACTTCGTAATTCTAAATCGTAATTTCCAAAGTTTACTTGCAATAAATACGATAAAGAAAATCTTTTACATATTAAAACTACACTTGAAATTACGAGTTAATCACGGGATTGAGTGTCAACGAAAAGAAATGCATTATGGGATGTGAATAGTACTTTGATCTTTAAAGGATTAATATGATCAGATATTTCCGACCTCATCATTCAGAAAAAAAATAATAAAAAACGGAAATAAGGGTCGATGTATTGGTATAAATATATCTACATATTTATAACCGGTAAGGAGATCAGTAGCTAACAGATTTTTCCAAGATATATGTAAAATGTTACATTGAACCAAATATATCAACTTTACAAACAACTAAATGCCAGTATCAACAGAGCAACAATTATAAATAACGCCTTCATGGTAATTGCTGGTGACTTCAACCTACCTGGATGGGATTGGAAGGAAAAACAACTTAAACCAAACACCCAAAATGTAGCTATCCACCATAAATTTACAGATATTTTGGATGATCATGGCTTAGTTCAACTTGTGGAAGGACCGACAAGAGATATGAACACACATGATCTGGTACTTACCAACTACCCAGAAAGCTTTAGGAGAACTGAAATCATATCAGGACTATCTGCCCATGACATAGTAAATGCCGAAGTAAACAAAATTCCAGCAAAAATACAAAAATGGAGAGAAAAAGTCCATTATACAACAAGGCACAGTAGAAAAATGTTGAGAAAGATCTGGTAGCGACCATAGAACAAATAGTAAAATGGATTCGATCAACAATGGTTACAGTGTTAATGATATGTGGTAACTCTTTAACACCAACCTTGACAGCAGCATAAAGAGAAATATTCTCCATAAAGCTGCAAGAAAGAACTAGAGGCTCCCAGGAGCCTGTATCGCTCACCTGAACCTGAAACCAAACAAATCTTTTTTATCCAGCTTTTCGTTGCTATAAGGAATTGCCCAACACTTCCGCAAAAATCATTAATTTTGACCTTTTAAGGGAAATAACTCCTATAAGGAGTATCTTTTGATGGTTAGAGGGAGAAGGGAGGTTCACTTCAAATTTGCTGTTCCTGTTATACTTTTTTAACTATCAGTCGAAAACTCTCTCGACCCCCCCCCTTTTTTTCATTTTTTCTATTTTAATCCAACGTAGCTATGTAGGTAGTCAGGTGTCATGATTTGCACAATTTTGGTAGAGGACATCCTAAAGATGATGTGTGCAATGGTTCAAAGCAGTCCTTACATTGGTTTAAGAGGAGAAGATTTCTTAAAATCAAGTAAAATTGATTAAAAAATGTTCAATGAAAATAATTCCTAAACGGTTCATCAGACAATCTTGACCCTAAGTCATTTTTGTAGCCCTCATAGAGCAGAACAATTAAGCAATGCTAACTTTTTCTCTAGTTCTAATAATTTTTAAGATTTTGAGGCAAAAATGTAAGCCAAAAACTGTATTTTACCGCCCCGCCCCCTCCTATTTTTAGCCATGGTGGCCATGTTGGTTAATCTGCAGCCATGGTTGGTGCAAACTTGGTTGAGGACACTTGACGGATGATGTGTACAAAGTTTCAAAGCAGTACTTTCAGTTGTTTCAGAGGAGAAGATTTTAAAAAATCAATTAAAACTCATTAAAAAAAACAGTTCAAGGGGAATAACTCTTAAACGGTTAATCAGACAATCTTGAGCCTTAAGTCATTTTTGTAGCCCTCATAGAGCAGAACAATTAAGCAATGCTAACTTTTTCTCTAGTTCTAACAATTTTCAAGATTTTGAGACAAAAATGGCAAAAATCATCAATTTTGACAATTAAAGGGCAATAACTCTTACAAGGAGTCATCATACAACTTTGACCCAATGGAGTGTTTTGTAGAGCTTTAGATGCTGAAGACGGAAAGTCTCTTCAGTTTTCCTGTATCTGTTATACTTTTTGAACTATAAGCAAAACACTGTATTTTGACCCCTCTGTTCTATTTTTAGCCATGGCGGCCATGTTGGTTGGTCTGAGGCCATGATTTGGGCAAACTTGGTAGAGGGCATTTTACTGATGATGTATGCAAAGTTTCAAAGCAATCCCTTCAGTGGTTTTGGAGGAGAAAATTTTTTAAGAAAAGTTAACGACGACGACGACGACGGACGCCAAGTGATGGCAATAGCTCACATGACCCTTCGGGTCAGGTGAGCTAAAAACGGATGTCCATGGGTAACATTCGATATCAGACGCTTAATTAAAAACGAGACAGAGACTATAAGAGGAAGAAGAAGTTAGACAACACGACGGATGCCTTGAAGTATAAAGAACTAAAGGAAACTGCAAAAAGAGAAATTAGGAAATCATACTGAAATTATATGGAGGGAATAATTTCACCATGAAGCGATGACTTCCACGAGAAAAAAACTGTTTAAAGAAGTTCTGGTCATACATAAAGCACAAAACGTCAGATGGAAATAATATCCCACTACTGAGATCCGACGGACTTGTACATAGTGATTCTCGACAGAAAAGGCAAACATCTTGAACCAACAATTCCAACAGACCTTTTCAGGCAAAAGATGAATTTTTAACACAAAAATTAAGCAGAGATGCAATATGGCTGACAATTACCAAGCAGCACCTGATATCAACGAATGGTATCAATAAATTGCTATTAAAAGTAAACCCACAAAGAGCAGCAGGCGCAGAAAACATGACACCTTAAGTATTAAAACAACTTTATACTCAAATGTTTAGATCATACAATACGGGAGATATGCCAACAACATGGAAATCAGCAACAAATATGGGCAATAAATTATAGACGTGTCTCATTAAGTTTTATTTGCTGAAAGATCATGGAGCATATAGTTACAAACCACATTATGAACCATGCACACCAACACAATATTCTCTACAATCTGCTGCACGTATTCCGAAAGAAATTATCATGTGAAACCCAAAACGTTCAATGTATTGATCACATAACCACTAACCTGGAAAACGGCCGCCAAACTGGATGTCTGATTATGGATTTCTCAAAGGCCTTTTACTAAGTCAGTCATGCACTGTTTGCTAATCCACAAGCTAGAACATTGCGGTATTAAAGGTAAAACTAATATCTGGATTACAAACTTTCTTTCGAAAACTTCAGTGCGTTGTAGTTGAAGGAGAAAAATCGAACACCATCAAAGTTGGCTGCCACAGGGATCAGTGCTAGGACCTAGCCTGTTTCTCTATTACATCAATGACATGCCAGAAAACATAACATCCACTGTCTGTCTATTTGCAGATGATACCATCGCTTAGAATACAGTTACATCAGAAAACAATACTCTGCAAGAAGACATGGGAGAAGTGGAGAATGAAATTCCACCCGGACACGTGCCAAGTACTCACAATCTTCAAGAAAAGACAATTCATACACAAAAATTATACGCTGCATTGACACACACTGGAGAAATGCTTTTGAATCACCGTCACATCTGATCTGAAATGGGACTCGCACATCAATAACATGCCAAGCAAACAGAACTATAGAATTTGTAAAAAGAAACTTCAACATCGCTTATACAGACATTAAGAATAAGACCTATACATCTCTAGTTACACCAGTTCTGGAATATGCCAGTTCATTTTGGGATCCTTATCTTCCAAAAGAAATTCACAGATTACAAATGGTTCAACACAGATCAGCTAGGTACGTCACCAACAAGCACCAATATATCACCTCAGGAAATGATTGACACCTTAAAATGGCAGACCTAAGAGGAGAGATGTAAATCATCTAGACCTTCCTTAATATATGCACTTTTCATTTCACTCTAAATATGTTTGTAGGCTTAAAATATACACCAAAAGATTTCACATTTCAACTTTAATTTTTTTGCAAACAATATTTTTAATAATAATAACAACAATCTGATTTACAAAATACCTGTCTATTTATAAATAAAGGTAATTGTATATAGTATGCAAGATGGCCAAGTATGTAAAGTTGTTACAGTTTTGTGTATCAGTTCCTTTCAAAATATAAAAAAAATCCCTATTGTGGTTTGTACAAAAATAGAGTGTTTCCAAATTTTCCAGTTACACAACTATATATTTTGTTAAATGTAGTTCTATAAAACTTTAGCTTGAACCATTGTCTGCCAAAATATCTGATATGTGATTGTCAAGAACTCTCGCTGTGATATTCTAATAATGATGCAACAACAAAATTATACAACGGACCAACTACACCCAATGAAAAGATGTTTGTCTTCTCCTGATCCAACAAAAATGTAATTCCTTCTTTTGTTCATACGTTACCTCCCATATGCAGAAATTATCTCCCATACAAAGATGTTGACATAGTACATCCAAACTCATGTATTTCATAGTTTTTTTATATGGTTACATGTTACTTACAAATTTTGTAATATTCCTGGTGAACTGTTTTTACCAAAAATCATTTCCCATATTTTTGCTTCTATTAAATGCATTTTGGTTTAGTCCTACATGTATTTGTATTAGTTTATTATTTCTTAAGATTTTCAAAATTACTTGGTATCATTCAGAAAAGGAGGTAACTCTCACAAAAGAGATGTAAACTTTATGTAATTTCTACAATGTATAATTCAGTACAAAATGGATTATAAAACTATATGAAATATAATTTCAACATACATGTATACAATATTACTATATATTACAGTAAAAAAACATAGTTTTACATTTTTATATTGTTTACATTGTTATTATAATTGCCATTTATTGTAATACACATTATGAATACACTTTTTTAATTCCCCCATTATTTCTCAGAAAATTTCACATTGCTGAAAACTGGTAATTAATGTATTGTAAGTCTTAGACTTCAACATAACTATAAAGATATTCATATGAAGACATGATTTAAAATAAATAATTTAAACCAGTCTATTCTACGAGATAGATCTTATTTATTATACCAACTTCAATAAACCAAGGGAACATGACATTAAATTAAAATCACACAATTACAAACAAATATTGAGGCTTTATAATAAATATTGAACAGTTTTAATTCACCACAAAGTAACCCCAAATATCTATAATATAACAAATCAATTTAAAAACACGACAGATAATATAACAGTTACAAATTTTGCCTATATGGATTTAATGTGCTTATACATGAATATGCATGTGAGATGTAAATTTCATGACATTTTTTTTCTTCAATTTTTTTGGTCTTCTCAACCCAATAAATCGATCTGAGCAAACAAACAAATAATTATTTTTCACAAAATCATGTAATTTCTAAATATTTATTTTCATGCATTATCTGCCTAGGCAGTTCTTAAAAAGAAGATTTCATAACCAATAGAATGAGTTAAGGTAGTTGTAAGTAATTTTTAAAAATAACATGTAATAACACTAGAAGTGACATTTACTCATGCAACAAACAACTATTTATGAAACATATTTCTTCATTAGAAGAAAACCAAAATAGTTAATTAGATGCAATTTAAAAATGTAGCACTGGAAATTAAGCGCAGTTTAACAAATATAAACCATGTCTAAAGTATACATGTTTATAATGATAATTAGAAATATCATCTAATATTTTTTTTTATAAACTGGATACCTGTCCAACGAAAATGTCATGCTGAATGACAAGTTTCTATGGTAACAGAACAAACCAAATTACCCCCAAAATGCAAATACAATTATCACTTAAAAGCACTATTGCAATGAAACAAATAAAGAAAAGAACTGGTTTAATTGTACAGCAATATTATTAACTTTTTAATAGAACGGTTACTATGGTTACATTTGTATAGCACTTTTACTATGGTGACAAAAGTATAGCACTGTTACTATGGTGACAAGAGTATAGCACTGTTACTATGGCGGCAAGAGTATAGCACTGTTACTATGGTGACAAGTGTACAGCACTGTTTATATATTGACATCTGTATTGCACTGTTACTATGGCAACACTAGAACTGTTTTTACATGTACATCTATGGTTACTTAATGATTAAGAAATTTAAAAAGGTCTTATGTTACTACTCTGCACAAATAACAAAAATTTTCTTTATATCATTGTAAATTGTAAATAAAAGCTCAAAGATGGGTCACTCAAAATAAAATGCCAAGCCATACAACATGAAAAAAAATCCCCTTGTATATAATATATAATCTTGCATTGACAATTGAAATAATATCACTTCCACTATTAATTTTATCTGGAAGAGAACACCAGTCTTGTACATGTCTGATTAGTGATTAGAGATTACTAAGTAATTACTAGTAAAGATTGTTATGACCTGAATAAATACAGAAAATCCAAACAAATAACTGTATACTGTTGCCAAGTACAATTATCGATACTTATTACTTTTAAGCATTATTCTTAGTTACTGTATGTGATGATACATGTTAAATACAGATTCCAATAAACTGTGTCAATATCTTATTCACGATGAAGGTTTCGGGGGCTTCAAAAATCCAATTCTTCTTAAATAACGAACAATCAAAGGTACAGACGTCAAGGTAATGGCAATCCTGACAGGGGCGAACACCTTATGTACAGCGTAGGCAACAACAAATGTACTAGCTCCGGTAGTGATCTTGGACTGTAGTATGGATTCACCTACTCCAAGCGACTTCAAAATGCTCACCATGTCAATCCCGCTGAAAAAGAAAATGTATTATAATATCACAATGATCATAAAAACTTTGTTTCTGATGTCATTTCTAGTTGGGATATAAAAGGACAATTATCAAATGTATTATTGTTAGACCAACAATTAATTTCCAGTAGTAGATATTGATCTCATAGGACAATATCTGCAATAACTGGATATCACTGAGATGTTATCCATCTTGGTTTGCCATGCTGACCTTGAGTTCAAGGTCAAAGGTCATCAAACATGTCAACACTCACCTTGAAATTAATTATATAAGTTGTTCTATCTATTAAGGTACCTTATTTCAGTTGTTTGAGAGTGTCTACCCATACATGTATGCTAAACTTCAAAAGGGTACCTCAGAAGAGAACAAAGTTATGGCACAGAAACAATGTTTTGGATGGATGGACAGTTTGACCGACTAATCACTATAGCATGTCCGCCAGTTAATAAAACAAGCATCTCTGGGAGTCATTGATATTTGTAATCCAGAGAATTCAGGGCAGATATGGGGTAATCTGTTTGTTTGTGTGCTTGTTTGTTTGAATGATGTTTAATGCCAATTTCAGCAAGTTTTCAGCTATTTCATTGCATCCAGTTTTTATTGGCGAAGGAACCCAGAGTACCCAGAGAGAACCCGGACCTTCTGTAAGAAAACTGGCAATCCTTGTCAATTAAGATTGAAGTCCAGTACACCCTACCTGCTGTGAATTGAACCCACAACCTCAGTGTAATGACAGACCACATGATCAATAGTAGATGTGTACATGTAGTTAAATTTTGCAATATTTATGTCCCTTAATTTCAGACATTTTTTTCTATTACACCCAAACTTTTATCTATTTAAAAAAAAATTAATTACCTTAAATTCCAAAAAAAAAAAAACAAAATAAAAAAAATCGAAGAATGTGTCCATCCGACACATATGCCCCCACTAAATGAAGTTCTGGTTCTCGTGTACAGTTTCTGATAAAAGCTTGACTAAAATTTGTACATACAGACAAACCTATTTACGTACAAATGAAGTCCCAAACAGGAGGTAGTTGTCATGTACGGTTTCTGAGAATAGCTTGACTTAAATTCATTCAGATGTACGTCCGTATGTACGCCCGGACGGACATGAGTAAAACTTAATGCCCCCCCCCCCCCGACATGTCGTTGCGGGGGCATAAAAAACATAATAGTACATATACCAAAGACAAAACTCTATATAAATTTAGAGAAGTGAGTATTGTGCAGTATTTTGTTACATTGTAAATATGTACACACTGTTGTTATGTACTCTGTACATATACATGTACATGCAAAAATTCTATCAGTTATAAAAATAAATTAACACTGTTTTAAATATGTCTTTTAAGTTTGGTTTCAATCTGAAGAAGTTTATATATAACATACTACACACATGTAGGTTACATAGTACACCTTTATAATTGATGAGCATTTGTTTACATCATGTACATGTATACAGGTCAAGGTCAGTTAAAACTTCTGGCGTTTATCCAAACAATAGTACAATCAAAGAATAAAATTTCATAAACATGTACAGTATACATGTAGGTCAAAATTTTTCAATACTAGTATGTTCACCCCTTACCTTGGTCAACATCAACAAAACATGATAAATCATAACAATTTAAAAGCTTACAAGGAATTAATCACCATATGAATAGCCATACAAAATATTAAATTAGGGGCCAAGGCCAATTTTTTTATCTGGGTAGGGGGAAGGAGCAGAACAGAATTATTTTTTTGGTGCTATGAAGATAGGATGTACATGTACAAATGTGTAGGATTTTTCTGCACACAAGAAAATTTTTTACAGAGTAATTTTTCTTTTTTTTTTGGCAGGAAGGATTGGAGTTTTAATTTAAGCCAAGATGTCTCTCATGTACATGCATGAATCCAAATGACTTTACCTTGATTTACATTGTAAATTGTGCATGTCATCGAGATTTGATCAACTTTAAATGATGCTAAACAAATCTACATGTACATGTATATAGGTAAAACTACACAACAAGATAAGATTATGTTCGTGTGAATGGTGTAAAATGCCACTTCAGATTTTTTCATCTATATCATTTTGTGCAGTTTCTATTGGGAGAGGAAGCCATTGTGCTTAGAAGAACTATCCTCCCCCCACCCCCACCCTGACCTGTGTTTGCAAAATATGGCAATCATTGTCAATTAAGCACCATGACTGCAGTCAATTTCATTGTTGACAGACCTCATAATCAAAAGTAGATGACTAACTGCATTAACCATGTGGCTACACTGCAGAAGAACAGTGATTGGTTAATACATGTACTTATTTTTCTAGTACCCACTACCTGTATATAAGTTAACGGTATTTCATTTTGGGTAAATTTATGTAGCACTATAAAACTGTAGGAAGAATAAATATATAAATAAATAATGCTGCTTAAGAGACATCTTAACTAGTTTTCTCTTTACAATGAACAAGCATACCATTGTGGTAAAATTGTATCACTAATTAAAAGCTTAAAATTCCATTAAAGCAATTTTATCCAATACAAAAGGTAAAAGTACCTTGACACTGCTAAATAAAACCCTCCTAGGGAAATAAGGGAAATTCCTACATGGAAAACTATCACTGTTGAACCGTACTCCTTTACGGCCCTTTTCATACGGTCCTTTGAACTTAATTTTTCTGGGTTTGATTTGAGATCTCTACCCACCTCAGATTTATCCTGATTAGATGATGTTGAATATCGTCTCTTCTGATAATGGTCAGCAACTATTCGCCTAATGTGTGCATCTTGCTCTGCGAATACTTGAGCCAGGGTTTTCCGTCCACTCCTGATTCCATTTAACTGCTCCTGGCATTCACTAAGGCTAAATCTTTGGCAATTTTGTAACCATAATTGAAACTGTACACAATCATCCCCTTGTATTCCTTGGGGACATGGGGTGTCCGCCTCGACAGTTTTCAGTCTAGCGTATGCATCTTTTGCCTGAGCAGATTTATAACTCTCTGCAATTCGTTTTATCATCATGTCTTGTTCAGCAAAAACCTGTGATAATGTTTTTCTGCCTTCTTTAATATTTTTCAACTGTTCATCACAATCTGGAAGGTTATATCTCATACAATTTTCCATCCATAATTTTAATGTGCAATCGTCACCTTGAATGCCCTGGGGATTCGGAGACTCCTCATATTCCTTGGTCGCCGCTGATTGTCTGTAATGATAACTAGATGTGTGGTACTTTCTCGCTGGATGGAAATCACTAACCGCATCAGAAATATACTTGTGTAGCAGCAAGTTTCCACTTCCGGGGAAATTGTGATCGGAATCATAATGTTCGACTTCCGTATGAAATGGCTCTGGTACATTTGTTTGCATGCATCCATGCAAGTTTAAGTTACCATGACATTTGAATGCATCAATGTTTTCTGCCTGCATTGAATTTGCCTGTTCAACAGGTTGGGTAATCTGGAGATCGTCGAGCAGGTCATCGTGACCGCCCTGAATTCCTTGGACACTGGGTCCATGAACAGAATAATCAACTGCTATTTCTAAAGCCTTCCTTGCATCTTGTACCGGGACAGTTTTAAGCGTACCCTGAAACCCTTCTATGGTCTGTGTCCTCGTGTCCGCATCATGCTCAAAGTATTTATTTTGAATTGTATATGTCACAGGGACACAAAACGCTCTAAATTGGGATCGAGCGACAAACATTTTCATTAATGGCAACATATTTACTCCCAATATTTGTGTGTGTTGTTCCGAAATTATATGAGAGAAATAATCTGAGGTGGGGTGTTTATATAGAAAAGCCTGTTCAGTTACATAAATTGGA